>JAJPUD010018414.1:0-16511 GCA_023553655.1 Myrmecobius fasciatus | reverse complement strand
ACACACACACACACACACACACACAGAGAGAGAGAGAGAGAGAGAGAGAGAGAGAGAGAGAGAGAGAGAGAGAGAGAGAGAGAGAGAGAGAGACTAGCAGTTGGAAGATTTAGTAAAGTGAAATCCTCATCCAGAACCTAAGCTTTGAAGAAACCCAGGGATTCTAAGAAGGAAATAAGAAGTATCCATTTAGCAATTAGCTCTCCAAAAAATCATGGCCCACTTTCAAATTTCATTTTCAATTTCTTCATAACTTTATGTCTAGGCAATCAACAAAACAACAAAAGAAGTCATGGTTTTTCATGTTTGCTGATTTTTGAGGTATAAATTCTCATTGTGAAACTATAACATTCAGTTCCCTAGATCTGGTACTAATTGGCTCCTACACACTCCAGCATCCATTTTAGAAGTGATAGAAAAGATATTACTGAAATATATAGAACTTAAAGAGGAAGTGAATCTAAAAAGAAGATATAAATCAAGTTAGGAACAACAGAAAGATAACATGTGTTGAACTACTTGTTACCTTTCAAGCATTAAAATCTAGAAGGCCTCTAACATACTATTCTTTAAATATGAAAAATTTAATAAAACTGTGATACCCCAAAATTTAAAACAAAGTTCTGTGAATTGAATCACAATTCAACTTTTATCCCTTTTGACCAGTTTCTTAAAATTTATGTACAAAACTTCTCCATCATTCATCTAACAGTTGAATTTTATAGTCTAGTTACCCCATGACACCCATCTGGTTTTTTCTTCACTAGATTTTTTCCCCAAAATCATACCTGCTTTTATCTGGTTGCTACTCATGCCTGCTTTTTTGGAACTAGCATTCTATGCTTCTTCTTCTTATACTAGCCTTAACAGTGTAGGAATACCCTCTCAGCACTGGTTTCAGAAATATTTTCTGGCTATTAACCTTCATCTCATGTCCTCTCCCTCACTGCTCTTCCTTTATAACATCAAGCTTTGATATCTTATTTCTAAATCTCTCCAGGGAGGGGGAATGCAGACTGTTGCTAGCATCCATCTATAGTCTCCACAGGAAAAAAATCCATCACGTTTCTTTCTTCTTTGTCAAAATGGCAGTTTCTTTTTGAAAAAGAAATGCACTTGATTTCTTGCATTCTTCTTACTGCATGTGGTCAGTTTCTTGGCACTGTAACAATCAGATCTGTTTTCCATTCAAATTTTTCTAATGGATAGGTCTTAGAAATTATTTGATAAAATAATTTTGATAAAGTGATAGCTAACATTTTGAAAAGAACTAATCAGAAATATTCACCTTTTTAAAATAATCATAATTCAACATTTATTATTGGTACAGTTATCTTTAATTATTATTATTATTTTTAGTTCTTTGGAAAGGAAAAAAAAAACAATCTTCTGAGAAAGGGGAAGTTCTCTCTCCCCTTCTGAATTTTTCCACTGTCTCTATTCTCAGTTTTCTCATGTCTATTCCCAATTTCCAGGTAAATGCTCCAACCCCCTGGACAAGGTTTTCAGTGAGCACAAATTCACTCAATGTGTGAGGACGTGCAGAAATGTTTGGCAGCCACATCTTCGGCTTGGCTTCTTCTGACAGTCTTACAATGAGTTTTGCAGCAAAACAGCTCTTCATATTGACCAAAGGAGCTAGGGGATAGCCATTAATGCCAAGGGAAATTTTATGTAGGGAGCTAGAATTTTTTTTAATTCAATGAAAAGGAACATTCCTTCTTTCCTTTCAGGAGTATTTTATGTCTCAAGTTGACAGAAGGAGAAGCACATAAATCATTTGAAGCATTATATCAGTGCTAGGCAAGAAAAAAATAATTTAAGACATATAATATTATTTGTATTGAATGATGTCATTGCCCTGTTAGTAAGGAACACATGAAAAATTTCACAATCAACACTGGACCAGGGGTGTGTGGCAGCAAATTGCAAGGAGAAACACTGAGCCCTTTTCTCAATCTAGAGGCAGGCAGCAAGCAAGCCTGGCTGAATTATATCCTCTCTGGCTGCTGCCCTTACTTTTACCCTGTCCTTCCTGACTCAGAAGAGCAGTTCTTCCTCACACAAAAACTTTGGCTAAAAAAACACCTAAGGAGAGGTAAATGTATTCTTTTTTAATATAAATTCAATTCTAGTTTCTAAGCAGTCCTTTAAACTCTTAAGCCTATTAAAAATTCTTCATCAAAGAGTACCAGCTTATCTATCATTCATAGCAATAAGAAGGATCAACAATCTACATATATTTGATAGGGAGTGGACAAGGAATATTACAGGTACTCTAAGAACTTGGTTCTAAATGGCTAGTTCCCCATGACAAATAGGAAATGGCATGTATGAAGAATTTATAGGCCAGGGAAAGACTTGTGTGAAGTGGTACAAAGCAAAAAGAAACAGGAAAACAATATATATGATTGATATAATAGTGTAATTTTTTTTAAACTCATAGTAAAAGATAACCCATCTTAGATTAATTAGATAGATTAATTTGTATCTTGGGGATCAAGTGAGAAAAAAATTCCATCTTCTCGGGTAATAGATGAGAGATTATAGGAATTTTCTGAATACTGTCAATCTGGTTATTTTATCAATTGATTTTCCTGAACTATTTTTTTTTATTTTAAGAAAGAATTCAATGTAGAAGACAGGAATTTGGGTGAGGTTAACCTAACCAGAAAAGAACATGGTGTTTAAAAAGACATCAACATAAATAGTAACAGCATAACTTAGAATTTTGAAAGGAATCAAGGTCAAGTTCACTTATCTATAATTTTTATATTATATTCTTTTCCTTCCTCCCACTTTTTTTTGAATAGTAGGACATTTCCCTTTTAATTCTCTGGTATCTCTTATGTGCTCCCTGTTCTTTCAAAGATCACTGACTTCATATTATATATATTCTGCTTTTTTTAATTCCTCAGAATATAGTTCATTTGGGTCTCATAATGTGAACTTATTAAGGACATCTAAGTACACTATTAAGCTATTCTTGCACATCTTCCTTGTTGATTCTATAACTCATATTACTGTTTGTCTTTTTCACTCTGAAGATATTTCTCCTTGGTCATGAGAAAAAAAAAGATACAAAAATAAAAGTTCAGCCTCTTTTTTCCTATAAGCACTTTCTTGCATTATTGCATAGTGTATGTGTGTGTGTGTGTGTGTGTGTAATGTGTGTGTGTAATTTCCTGTATTAGATTCCTTAAGACAATGATCTGTCTTAGAGAAATGTTCACATACCTAGCACCTTGCTCTACATAAACATATGCTAATAAATTTTTTGCTTAATTTCAAATATTTTCACCCAGGTACAGACATAATGCATTTGTACATTTCTAACTGTCTCTTTCATTCTTTAACATTAAATATATTGTCATGTTTACTTTGACTAACTTGGCCAGTGTCAGGTTGCTATACTGGCCCTTCAGGGTTCTAGGATAACCCAAAGTATTTGTGGGGTGTTTCTTTCTCTATTAGTATTGTCTTAAATCCCTGTTTACCCCTATTAATAAGGGCTAATGGCTAACACCCCAGTTTCCTTTAACTACTTGATATAAATTAGATTTTACACAGGAAAAATTAGTACAAAGCTATAGCAACATTTCCCCAGTACAGCAGAGGTATACTTACCTCTATAGTACCTCCATTTCTGTGAGAAGTAGGGCCATAACTTATTCAGTTACTACATGGTATTGCTCTCAAGACATTTATCTCAAGATACAATATGACTGCCAAATGAGTCTTTTTCTCAACTTTGACAAGCAGCGGACTGAAAGATCAATCCTGAAGATCATTCCTTATTCTTCAGGGCATTACTGGGAGTAGCTCATGGGCATAATGGATTGTGTGCTAGGACTGAAGCCATGAAAATCTGAATTAAAATCCTACAGTAGATACTACCTTTGTGACTCAGGACAAATTACTTATTTTTATTTTTATTTTCAAAACATATGCATAGATAATTTTCAACATTCACCCTACAAAACCTTGTGTTAACAATGTTTTCCCTTCCTACCCTCTCCTCTCTCCCCAGACAAAAGGTAATCCAATATATATCAAATATGTGCAATTCTTCTATACATATTTCCACAATTATCATGCTTCACAAGAAAAATCAGCTCAAAAAGGAAAAAAATGAGAAAGAAAACAAAATGTAAGTAAAACAACAACAAAAAGAATGAAAATACCATATTGGGCTCCACACTCTATCTTAACATATCTTGGTGTATGGTGTTAAGTGTAGGTCATTGTCTGGTTTCTGCAATATTAATTTTCAGTTTTCCCAGCAGTCTTTGTCAAATAGTGAGTTCTTATCCCAAAAGCTGAGATTTGGGGATTTGTCAAACACTAGATTACTGTAGTCATTGACTATTAGTCTTCTGAAGCTAACCTATTCCACTGATCAAATACTCTATTTCTTAGCTAGTATCAAATTTGATAATTACTGTTTTATAATATAGTTTTAGATCTGGTACAGTTAGGCCATCTTCATTTGTATTTTTTTCATTAATTCCCTTGAAATTCTTGACCTTTTGTTCTTCCAGATGAACTTTGTTATTATTTATTCTAGCTCTGTAAAATAATTCCTTGGGATTCAATTAGTATAGCACTGAATAAGAAATTCATTTAGGTAGTATATTTTTATTATTTTTTTATTATTTTTATTATATTACCTTGGCCTGCCCATGACCACTTGAAATTTTTCCAGTTGATTAGATATGACTATATTTGTGTGGAAAGTGTTTTGTAATTGTCTTTCTGATTTTGTCTTAGTAGGTAAATTTTCAGGAAAAATTATATAACTGTTTGCCTTTAGTTTCTCTTCCATAAAATAAAGATGTCAGTGAGGATCAAATGAGATAATGACAGACAAGTTCTTAAGTCAGTGTCTAGCATTTAATAAGTACTATATAAATGTTAACCATTATTTTTGATGCTTTGTCAGCTCTGGAACCCAGATTTTGAATGCTAGGAAACTGAAGTTTCCTTTAAATGTCACAAAGTAGAAGGCTTTACTCTCTATGCCTAACATGGAAAAGAATTAACACAGAGGTAAATAACCAAAGGCTGTTTCTCAGGACCACATAAGCTCAGATGGGATAATAATCCCCAAATCTTCCCCTTAGAGAATAAACTCTCACCAATGTCAGTGAAAGAAGTCTCCTAATGAAATAAAGAGAACCAGCCAGTGAAGTTGATTATGGACTTTTTGAAGATGATCCTAGTTTTATATTTCTTCTCAATAAACAAATAAATAAACCATTTAATATTTTTTCCTATAAGTAAATCAATGCAAATAAAATAGTATGATGTTCAAGATACTGTGAGTTTGTAAATGGATCTTCCAGTGATACAGATTGTAATATGTTCATGCATTGTTATAACCCAAAATGTCATTACCATATGACTTTCTATAGATATCTAGAATGCACACTTCAGGATATAGATATTGTTTTTTTAATAAAGCTTTTTATTTACAAAACATATGAGTGATTTTTCTACAATGACCTTTGCAAAAACTTTTTTTTCCCCAAGCTTTTCCCCTGCTTCACCCCACCCCCCACCCCTAGATGACAGGTAATCTAATACATGCTAAATAGGATAAATTATATGACAAATACAATACATGTATACATATCTATACAGTTATCTTACTGCATAAGAAACATCAGATCTAGGAAGAGAAGAAGAAAAAACAACCTAAGAAGGAAAATAAAATGCATGGAGATATTCACAGAAAGCGTTAAAATGTTGTGTTGTGGTCCGCACTCAGTTCCCACAGGCCTCTCTCTAGATGTATATGACTCTCTTCATCACTGAACAATAGGAACTGGTTTGAATCACACAGGATATAGATATTGTTAGTCTGTCCACTACCATATGAATATTTAGAGTCTTTTCAGCTCCATAGAACATGCTCTTGAGGTAGCCTTTCAGAATTCAGAGAGAAGCAAGAATGAGGTTCAAATAAGGAGAGACCCAAATGTAAACTGAGGCCGCTGTGTTGATGTGGTTCTAAGGGAGGAAGAATAGATATCCTAGCCTTTTCTCGCTCTACTCTTCTCTAGGGAAGGCATTCATTCCTACTAGGTGGGGAGGCAAGAGATTGGTGCATGAGAATATTATATTGTCCTTAAGGAGAGAATAGGGTATAAGATTAGAATTTTTCCCTCTTAAGTTATTAGTCTAGAGGAATTATTGGATTGTCTAACTTATGATCATTTTATCATTATTATTGGGACCAAGGGGATTGATAAGCTCTATATCCAAAGTTTGACCCTTTTACAACTTAATACCAGTTTATCAATTCCACAATGAATACAAATATTCTTCTTTGGGAAGAAATAAACAGAGAGAGAAAGAGAGAGAGAGACAGAGAGAGACAGAGAGACAGAGAGAGACAGAGAGAGACAGAGAGACAGAGAGAGAGACAGAGAGACAGAGAAACAGAGAGACAGAGAAACAGAGAGACAGAGAGAGACAGAGACAGAGACAGAGAAAGACAGAGACAGAGAGAGACAGGGAGACAGAAAGACAGAGACAGAGAGAGACAGAGAGACAGAAAGACAGAGACAGAGAGAGACAGAGAGACAGTGCAGAAGAGAGAGAGACCAAAAATGTATGTGTGTACCCTGGAACTCAGCCGTGGAGAAACTCACCAAATTCTTTACAATAATTAACTGAGAATAGGGATATAATGGAATGGGCCAGCTCCTCTATGTTTTCCCAAAGTATTTTTCCTCAGCAACCTGAAATGGGATAGACCTCTTCCACCTTACTTGAAGGCTGTAGTCAGAAGTGAGTTATCATTTGAAGAGTCTTAAAGAAGACTTAAAATTTGAAGAATCTTGAAGCAGACTAAAGAAGGCTAGAGCTCTTCCATTCCCATGTCAATTCAACCTCACCCCTCACACAGGGTAGGACATACATCTCCACTAATAAAAACAGAATTCAACACCAATAGGCTTTGCATAGAAGTTATAAGTGTCACCTCCATGCCTCCATGAGACAACAGAACAAAAGATCCTCCATGCAAATTAAAACAACAACAACAACAACCACTCTTTAAAAGGATTGTGGACATGAAGGTATTTTTTAATCATTTGCTAACTCTGACCTCAAGTGAGGTGGAAACCAAGAAAATTTGTATTTAACCAAAGAAGTTCATTAGAATTGTAGATGAATTCTCACTTAAAGGGCAACTAAAAGAAGGATTCTTCATCAGTGGTAACAAATATTAATATAAAAATTAATTAACAAAAATTAATATAAGTATGTGAACAAGTGCAAAAGATGAACAATGGACTGAACCCAGAAATAGTTGGATAAAATCTGACTGGATTGTATTTGGAAAATTCTGTCTCATTTTCAATGATGCCACCTTTTTGTTGCTGTAAAAACCCATATTCTTACCATCAATATTTCCGGTGATGCTTTATTGGTCATAAATCATGGAGCAACATGATGTCAGAAAAAATTAAATTGCAATAACTTTAAAGTTTCTGAAGATATGTATGTTGGACATAAGCAGGTTATTACATGTGATAATTACTTCCACAAAAGTGATCCATAAGATTATCAAGTACTGGCATAATTGGTTTATTCTGTATTTATCTCAAGTGTTCTGGATTCATTTGTTATCTTCCCCATTAAAGCGTAAGTTATGTGAGGGCAGGGAGTGTTTTTACTGTTTTTTTGGATTCCCTGATCCTTAGCATGGTATCCCCAACATGCTAAGAACTAAATAGTCTCTATCTTAACTTTCTAGTTTCCAGACCCTTAAGTGTTTAACTCATTTAGAACTAACTGGGACTTTAAGATTCTGGTTTTCAAAGCCAGGATCTGGACCTTTGTCTAGGTTTTTTATGGTTGCAGGGTCTGCTTGACTTAACATGGACATGTAATAGTAGATGTTTAATAGATGCCTACCATCAGACTGTTGACTAACTTTCCTCCATTCCAAAATGATAAGAAACAAATGAAAAGAGAGAGATTATGCAAACAGGTGAAGGCATTTGACAACAACCACACACCGATTTAAAAAAAAAAAAGGATCTTTAAATTGATCCAAATATCAAAGAGACACTCCTGTTGGCTTACTCAGAGCCTTCCAACCTCCCTGCTCCTCATGCAGAAATAGTAACAAACTCCTCCAGGACCTTTCTCTACCTTTTTCAGAATTTTCTCTCAATTGTTGATTTAAAGTCTTCTTCATAAAATATCCCTAAAGGTTTCTTTTACTCTGGGCTATATAAAATAATCAACATGAAAGAGAGCACTGGATAAAATACTGAGTTATATAAACTCTGATAGTCTTTGAGTCATAGATAGAAGGTTTTTAAGAATAGAATTCATTTTGAAAATTAGGGATTAGAAGTTTCTTCCAAAAATTACTTTGAAGTTAAGGTAAAATGATAGAGGGCAAAGAGATTAAGTTTTTTTCTCTCATAAGAAGGTTAGATCAATATGGAAAAATGTGAAGTACTTATCTATGTCATTATAATTTCCTGAGATATGACTCTGTAATAAAGTTGAAATTGATAATTTCTCTTTAGTTAAGATTATATGTGACTATTTTCATGATCTTTAGATTTCAAATTTAAAGTGTGCAGAGAAGCCACAGGGATTGTCAAGAGGTGTGCTAGTATTTTTTAACAAGTAATACTTTGGGCTTTTTAAAATAGAATTTTAATGACAACTTGATGGAAGAATGTCTCCTTTAACTTTCAAATCTTGCTATATTCATTCATTTTAAAACAATTTCTTTGGTAGAAACTATCATTACAATTGTTTGTATTTAATTTTACATATAAAAGCTGATTTGTACTATAATGCAGTTTAATAGACTTTATTTCATTTAGTGAATGTAATTTGGGATTATAACTTGGAACAGATGCTTGTGGATCACTACAATAACAGGAAAGGCAATCACTGAAAATCTGATATATACACAACTATAAAGCAGTATTATAAGCTTGTTATATTTCTGTGTGTTGATTTGCATCAGCTTCTCAATTCAATTAGTCTTATCACATTATCAGCACTAAATAAGGGCCCTCAGGTTTTTTTTTTAAACATCAACAAAGAATTTTTTTTATACATTGTATGTAATAAAAATTTATTATTGTTAATTTTTAAAATTTTTACAAGAGGAGAGATTCCAATATTAATATTTTAAGAAGGTTGAAAATATATTTGATTATAGGCTCCAGGATATAAATGCTGCATATTGAATTTATTGCCTGAAATAGGTGTGTATGTGAGTATAATGTTACTATATGGCTATCCTTTTTTTTTTTAACTGTTTTTGTTATACATAGTCTACTCAAAGTAATTTAGCAAGATTTTGCAAAATCTTGATGATTTGGGGTGTCTTTGTAGTTGTAGCCAGTCAGACAAGGAATCAAAGCCCAGTCTATGAGTAAATACTGACATTCTGCTTTCAAAATAAGAAATTATCCTTTTCATTTCTTGGAAAATAAAGCAGTAACCAATTAAATTCACTCTGGGAAAATATTTTGAGAACAACATCATCTAGAATTAAAAAGGAAATAACTTCTTTCCTTGAGGTAACTAGATATTGGACTCAAAATCAGGAAGATTTGAATTGAAATATTGCCTCAGTTTCTTGCTTTCTCCCTGAAACTATTTCAGCCATTATTTCCTCATCTTCAAAAATGAATTTAATTTAATTGTATATGATAATAATATAAACTAACTCACAGTGTTGTTGAGAGGATCACATGAGATAATATATATAAAGGACTTTGCAAACTTAAAAGTACTATGTTTATGTTAGATTTTCTTTGGACCAAGGGTTGCACAGACCAAGTCTTCATGGAAGACCTTCTAGTCCATAGTGATTAATTCTTAGTATTCATTGATTAAGTGCTTTTCATTTTCCTATTGTTTGACTACATTTGACTAACTGTTTGAAAAATGATGAGCAAGTGTCCCAGCAAGAAAAGATTCATCCTGAAGGTTTAGTGAGACCTGAAGACAAAAGATGAATATTGGGTTTCAGTTTTTCTAGTTAATGCTTATGATCCTTGTTATTTCTTGGTTGATCTAAGTTTGTCACTGCATATCTCTGTAGAGGGAGCACATATGTGTACAATAAGGTTCTCCATCATGCTGAATATAATGCTACCAGCCAGTGTAATTATACAAATATGCTCACATACATGTAAGCTACATCCATACCTTTTCATTGTTCATGCATATCTTCTACTCTCTATCTTCTGAACTCATAAAAACCTAGGAAGAATATCTTTCATAATTTTTTGTCATTAAAAACACTGAAAATCTGTACATATTTTCAGTGCTTCCAGATATGTGTCCTGTGAACACTCTATGGAAGTGGCAAGTACAATAGGTTTCTAAATTAATAGATCCTTTGGTGATCCCAAATACCTGCATTTATTTTTCTCCCAATTCTTTCTAGTTAAATTTCCTTCCTACGTCAGTTTGCATAAATAATATGACATAAAACTAGCTTGAATCCTGACTTTTCCTCTCAGTCCGTATGATGGATTATTTTTTAAAAGGCCTCTGATATAAGAACTCCTCCAGATATTTCATTATTTTAAATAAAGAGCAGGTTTTCAATTAATGAGCTTTTCAGGTTCCCAAAATTTAAGACAACTTATAAAACAATTTAACAGTAGAAAAGAAAGAACTGGCATCAATTTGAGAGTAGTTCTTTATGGAATGTCCCTAAATTCTGTCCTAAATCCTGTGCTACTTAATTTTTTTTTTGTTGTTGAAGATAGTATGCTCACCAAATTTGTACATTATATAAAATTCAAAGTGATAGATAAATATTAGATTATGGAGTCAGGATGCCCAAAACTTTAAATTACTGGAATATTTGGGACAAATATAAAAGATGAAATTTAATGGATTATATTGTAGAGTTAGGAATAAAAAAAATTAAACATACAAATATTATAAGGGTGATGGGTGACTAGATACCAACTAATATGAAAAAATATAATGATTTTTGATGGTTTTTAAAAAGGGAAAATGCCCAAGATTAGGCAGGTGACAGTTCTGCTTTACTATCTTATCATGCTGCATCTAAAATATAAGTTTGGATTTGAGCACATTATTTTAGGAAGAACCTTGCTTGCTAAACTAGAGAGTGTCCAAAGAACTGTGAGCAGGATGGTGAGAAGGGACATAGAATGTTTGGCCTAAGGAAGAGAAGATAGAGGGTTTAGTGATAGTGTGGGTATGGATGAAGAAGAACTCTCTTCAAACATGTAGAAGAAGGATTATAGTTGTTTTAGTTAGTCTCAGAACTAGGAACAATTGGAAAAAATTGTAAAGATTTGAAGCAAGGAAAATATAAGAATTGGAACACTCCAAAAATTAAATGGGCTAACTTACAATAATGAACTCTGCTTCACAAAATGCTATCCAGTGGTCACTTGGTATGTTGGGTATGTTTACTACGCACTTATGAAATCTGTGTTTGGACCAAATGGCCTCTGTACTTCTTCCCAACTTTTGTTTCTTCCCAACTTTTAAATTTTCTAATTCTGTGAATTATGTTTTTCAATTGAGTTGAAAATAATCAATTATGAGAAGCTTAGAAAGTAAACATCTCGGTTGTGTCAGAGTTCATTATGGTGTTGGCATCTGCTAATAATACAACTTTAAAGTATAGTGGTAACTTATGTATTAATAAACCCTCTGAGAATAAAGCTCATTTTGAAATCAGCTTGGTTCTAAATAAGGCAAATAAGGTTCTAAATCTGAAAGTAAATTCATATAATAGAAAATTCTCCTGTGCATTCTATATTATTCCTAGCTTTAAAATAAACTTTCTGACAGCAAAATGTGCCATGGAAAGTGATATTATTGTTGACATCAGTCTTATTGCATACTGAAAGTCACTGACACTTTTTGAACAAAAAGAGGAATATTTGATTCAACTTTCATTAAACAAACATTTGCAATGTTTGTAATGAACAAACACATGTAATAAGTGCAAAGCATTGGATTATATGCTTAGGAAGATTGAAAAATTAATAAGACGTAGCTTTTTTCTTTATGGATCTCATTATTTTTAGAGGTGATAAGCTTCTAAAGCTGATATATATAACATGATATATATGTATATAAGTATATATAGCATATACTATAATACTTAATAATGCCATTATTTTATTGATGCAGTCTTCCTTTACCTCACTAATTATGAGTTTCTGTGACCAAAACATCAGTTTGTGCTTAAAATTTTTTTATTTTAAATTTGCAAAACATATCTTGCCTTGGGTTTCTTTCTACTTCAGTCCAACCTCCACTCAAGTGCCATTAATTTTCTAAAAGTACCAGTGTCTTCATGTTATATTGCTATTCAGTAAACTGAAGTGGTTCTTTATTAGCTTCAGGATCATTTTTCTGGAAATGAAATCTGCATAACTTTTAAAATTTCTCATAATATGGCTCCTTCCTACTTTTTTATTCTTACATATTACTCACATGTACTCTCTAATCCAATATCACTGTCCTCTTTTCTGTTCCTTGCACAAGACACTACATATCCTGAGCAGTTTTAATGGTTTTCAGGAATCTAAGAATACCAGGAATCTTCTGCCCATCTGTTCCTTCAACTCCTAGCAAAAAATTTATTTTATGCAAGCAATCTTTTCTAATCCCCTTAATAGTACTGCCTTCTCTTCATTTATGGGTTTCTGTGAAATGGAAAAGAGATTAAATTTATGTGTGCATAGAAAAATCCATTTGTACAAATATCATACATGTGCATATATATATAATTCAGTTTTACATTATATTATTTGTGTATATTTAAAAGAATTTTTTCAAACTTCAAATGTTTATATATTGTTGATTTTCTTCATCACCGTCATTATCAATATAATGAAAAAGAAAAAAATTGTATACAATAAGATTTTTTTAAGTACAGAAATTTATTATTTATTTAATATTTTCCCCAGTTACATTCAAAACACTTTTTTACATTTGTTTTTAAATTTTTTGAGTTCTGGGTTGTCTCCCTTATCCCCAATCCCCAATTAAGAAACCACATGCAAAGTTATGCAAAACATTTCCATAAAACTCATGTTGTAAAAGAAAATATAGGTCTTCCACCCTAATGAAAATAAAAACTCTCAAGAAAAATTAAGTTAAAAAATAAAGAGAAAGATATATAGAGAGGAATAGAGAATCCTTCAATGTATATTCAGACTCGATCGGTTCCTTCTCTGGGGTATGGATAGAATCTTTCATCATAAGTTCTTCAGAGTAGTTGTAGATGATTGTACTAATGAGAATAACAATGTCATTTACAGCTGGTCATTCCAGAACATTGCTATTGCATTGATTACAATATCTTTAATTTTGTTCATGGATGACTTTCCAGGTTTTTTTCATTTCTTTTTCTTGAGAGCATCCTGCTCTTCATTTCCAATAGAAGAGTAATATTCCATCAGAGAAACTTGCTTCAAAATTTTTTTTACTATTAATACTGCTGAATATATTTTCCCCTCATTTATTATCTCTTTCCTTTTACCTTGTCCCTCCTCAAAAGTGTTTTCCTACTGACTAATATATCCTCCAATATATGCTGGGTAACATAGATTTATATATCTCTCTTGAGTATATGTGTTATTTTCTATTTGAGCCAGTTCTGATAAGAGTAAAGTTCACTCACTTCTCCTCTTCTCCCCCTCTTCTGCTCTGTTGTAAAAGCTTTTTCTTCCTCCTTTTTTATAGCAGATAATTTTCACCATTCTACTTCTCCCTTTCTCCCAGTACAATCCTCTCTCACCTCTTAATTTCAGCATTTTAAAAAAGATATTATTCCTTCATTATTTAACTCACACCCATTCCCTCTGTCTATACAAACGACTTCTAACTGCTATAATAATGAGAACATTCTAAGGAGTTATAAGTATCATCCTCCATTGTAGGAAAGTAAACAGATAAACCTTATTAAGTCCTTTATGACATCACTTTCCTGATTACCTCCTTATGCTTCTCCAGAGTCCTGTACTTGAAAATCAGATTTTCCATTCAGCTATGGTCTTTCCATCATGAATACTTGAAAATCCTCCATTTTGTTGAATATCCAGCATTTCCCCTGAAGCTTTTATACTCAGTTGCAATCCTAGCTCCATTGATCTCTGAACTATCATATTCCAAGCCCTACATTCCTTTAATGTAGAAGCTGCTAAATCTTGTGTTATTCTGACTGTAGTTGAATTGCTTCTTTCTGGATGCTTGCAATAATTCCCCTAAACATGGGAGTTCCAGATTTTGATTATAAGAATTCTGGGAGTTTTTATTTGGGGATCTCTTTCAGGAGATGATGAGTGATTTCTTTCAATTTTGATTTTATCATCTGGTTCTAGAATATCAGGACAGTTTTCCTTAATAGTTTCTTGAAAGATGATGTACAAATTCTTTTTTTGTTCATGACTTTCAGGTAGGCCAATCATTTTAAAATGATCTCTTCTGTATCTATTTTCCAGGTCAGTTGTTTTACCAATGAGATATCTTATATTTTTCTTTTTTTTTCATTATTTTTGGTTTTGCTTTATTGTATTTTGATTTCGCATAATGTCATTAGCTTCCATTTGCTCAGTTCTATTTTTTAAGAAATTATTTTCTTCAGTGAGCTTCTGTACTTCCTTTCCCAATTGCCCAATTTAACTTAAGTCATTCTTCTCCTCATTAGCTTTTTCTATTTTCTTTTGCTCCTCCTCAATTATTTACCTAATTTTTCCTCTATCTCTCTTATTTGGCTTTCAAAGTTCCTTTTGAGCTCTTCCATGGCCTGAGCCCAAGTCTTTCTTGGAGGCTCTGTATGTATAGTTTCAATTTTATTATCATGTTCTGAATATGTGTTTTGATCCTCCTTTGTCATCATAACAATGTTGAATAGTTAGAATTTTTTTTTTGTTTTCTGCTTATTTTCCTAGCCTATTACTCTGCTTTCAAGGACTCTGTTTCCAGAGGGTGCACTTTCTCATGCTTCAGGGAATTTTTATGTAGCTGTTTTCAGAGATCCTTCTAGGAGTCTGACCTCAAGAACTCTTTTCTGCTCTGCAACTTTTAGATTGCCTGCCCAAGTAAGATTTAATATACTGGCCGGGATTAGGGCCCTTCTGACCAGGGTTGCACTGGGACTTCACACCAGACTCTCATTCATTGCCACAGACCCTCTCGATTGACCTTCTGAGTCTTCCCTGATGTCCCCAGGCAAAGAGGTCCAGAAGTCTCCAGCACTGCTGTTGATTCACAGGTCCTGACTCACTGAGGCTGGGTTCTAGTGTGGAACTGAGGCCAGGGCTAAGTCTGTGCTGGGATTGCTTGCTGGATTCCCACTCTGATTCTACAGATCTTTTCTGCTGACCTTTCAGGTCCTCTGGTTTCTCTGGGCTCAGAGGTCTGGAAGCCATCAGTATTGACACTGATTCAGAGGTCAGGCTCAGTCTGGGGCTGCATTCTGGACTCCCACCCTAGTGTTACAGACCTTTTCTGCTGAGTTTTTAAGTTGCTTTCAGGTGGAAGGACTTCCTTCCGGGGGTGAAGCCATGGTGGCGGGGATCAGACAGGAGTCTCTGTAACCTCCTCTAACCTCCCCTCAAACCAACAACATATGAAGCCTCTAGACTGAGTCTGAAGCAAAAAAATCCACAATATCTGGAGAAAAACATGATTCTAGAAGAAGATACTCTGGAAGAACCTCAAAACAGGTCTGTTTTAATTGGGCAGGGGGGTGGTCTACTGAACCCAGACTGCAGCGCAGGAAGACCGGAGCAGGGAGCTGGAGCAGGGAGCTGGAACAGGAGTCGGAACAGGAGTGGGAGCGTTGTGCTTTTCACACACCTGGGAGTCTTCTGCGGGCCTCTTGGAACAATCTGTCCTGATTGTGGGCAGGTGGTTTGGAGGGTCTGCCTTTTGAGGAGGATAGATTGTGAACCACTGAACCCCTGATGAGCATTGGACCTAGCTGCCATTACACAGCACCTTAAAGCAATCAATCAAACAATCATCAGCACCAGAAATAATTCAATCAGCAGAGCTGCCCAGTACCTGAAATAATTCAATCATCAGAAACGCCCCAGGGTGAACTAAAGCAGAACTGCCCAGCACTTGACATAATTCAATCAGCAGAACTGCCCAGTTCCTGAAATAAATCAATCAGCAGAACCGCCCCAGGGCAAATTAAAACAGCTGTCCCACCTTTGCCCTAAACAGACCTCACACCTTTAAAAAAAATGAATAAAAAACCAAAAAGAGCTCTCACCATAGACAACTTTTACGGAGAGAGGGAAGAACAGACCTCAAATCCTGAGGCCCCTAAAGGTAAAGCAACTCCAGAAAAAGCCCCAAAGAGAGACATAAACTGGTCTCCATGTCACAAGGCTTTCTTTGAAGATTGCATAAAAAATCTTAAAAGAGAGTTAGAAGAAACATGGGGAAACGAAATGAGATCACTGCAAAATAAAATAGAAAAAATGGAAAAAGAATGCAATGAA
>JAJPUD010018413.1:0-28738 GCA_023553655.1 Myrmecobius fasciatus | reverse complement strand
ATGTAGTGGATATCCTGCCATCTAGGGGAGGGGTGGGGAGTTGGGGGGAAAAATTTGTAACAGAAAGCTATGTAAGGGTTATTGTTGAAGAATTACCCACACATATGTTATGCAAATAAAATTAAAAAAAAAAGATGGAACTACTCCTAAATCAATTACATAATAATCTGACATAATGGAACCAAAAACAATTTACTTAAAGCAATGACTTCCTAGTAACAAGTAAATATATTAAAAAAATCATTCTCCTAATTACTCTTTTTTTTTTTTTTTTTAAGTTCCCTAGGGCTGGAAAGCTGTGAATTCAAACCAATCCTAGATTCAAGGACAACCTAGGGAAGCTGGAAATATTGAGATAACAACCTGGAATCTCTGAAGGTCACTACTAATTTGATGAAATGTTGCTTCTGACATGGTACTGTGGAGTCTGCCTACTGTACCTACTGTAGGAATGGGGGGGGGTAGCTAGTACGGTACAAGCCAGATATTTCAGGAGTAATCCAACCTCTATACATTGACTCAGGGTCAAACATCTGATCCCAGAAGAAAAAGAAGTAAAATCTCAAAATACCTCAAACTCCTGAAAGGACACCATGGCATTTATATTCCCTTTGGTATCTATTCTTTTCCCTTCTCAGCATTATTTTCCAAATGTACACATTTTTGCATGTGGATATACTATCTATAAAAGGCAGAATCTCTCTGATCCCATTGACTTTAGGGTATACTTAATACTATTTTTTTCCCAGATATTAAGTGTCAAGTATCTAAGGCTTAATCTGAACTCTTTTCCTCCTCACTCCAGAACTCATGTTCTATCTACTTAGTCACCTACCTGCCACTACACTAAATTCAAAGCACTGTTTTGATGCCCTTGCTGCTCAAAGTGATGCCTGGAACTGTTACTTTGAAATAATATACTCAATTTGATGCAATAAAAACAATTAGACTTCTATTAGTTGCTAGTTATTGTGCTAGGATCTGGGCAAAAAATTTTTTTTAATGAATGAGTTTTCCTAGCTGCTGTCTACATAAAGCTTATAAACCAATGGGAGAGCTAAGAAGCAAATAATTACAACATGATATAGTGTTTAGTACTTTTTAAACATTTGGAGAGAAAAGATATTTAGGAATAGTAGAAGGAATAGGGGACTATATATTGTCTGCAGTTCAGTTAATTATCTTGGGGAATTCTGATACTAATCCCCCCCCCCTTTTTTTCCCCTTCAACTAGATTATTCACATTGAAAAAAAAATTAAGGACCTGAATTACCTTTTAGGTATCCATGGAAAAACCCATTGATAAAAGACCTAGATACTCCAATGACTCAGTTTATAGCACTCTTTTTCGCTTTAACATACAATTCATAATACATGAATGAAAAAGCACTTCAGTACTTTTTCTGTAACAGTAACTATGTTAAGTCATATATAATTATATAAAAATTATATATGTTACATATGCTATATATGTATACATTCTATATATTCTATGTATATATAATAATAGCTTTGTATCTATTTTGCATCTATTTCGCACAATATTTTCCTCCTTCATACTGTTATTTCTCCCCTTTTTTAGCAATTATTTTAGCATCCTGTTCATAACTCAGTTTTGGCATTGATCAATCTATTTTGTACTGTAGTTATTTCTGTATATATATTCATCTTCTTTGAGGGCCAGGCTCTGGGCCCTACTTACATATATATATATCTATACTTTTTAGTTCACCATTTCCAAAATGAGGGGATGAGAATGGGAGGAGGAGACAAAGATAAAAGACAAATGAAATGGGAAAATGAAAACTAAAAACATAATAGGAAGCAGATGCTAAACACATAGAAGATGAATTAGTTACTATATCTGAGGGGAAAAGGACAACTTCTATGATGCCATGCTTAATAATGAATGTTAATTTGGAGATACTTTTTCACAGTACTGAATTCACAGAAGAATCTACCCATAAGTCTAATTTAACAATCATTTGCTGAGCACCTAAAATGCATTTTACACCATGCTAAGTACAGAGGGAGGATACAAAAGAAATAACATCTGTGATTTCATTGAAAAAAAAATTTCTAAATTGAGAAACTCCTTCTCTACCAATGCAAATTAGCACCTTCTCAGCAAATTACTATCTTACAGAGTTTACCAAAAGAATGAAAACTTTTAAAATATATGAAATATTTCATTAGAAAAGCAACTGACCTATAAAATAAGTCTATCTTAAAACCAGGATCAAAAAAGGAGCACAGACATCATCTTTCAAGAAATTGTCAAGGAAAATTGTCCTGATATAAAT
The DNA here is from genome assembly GCA_023553655.1 of Myrmecobius fasciatus. Taxonomy (NCBI): domain Eukaryota; kingdom Metazoa; phylum Chordata; class Mammalia; order Dasyuromorphia; family Myrmecobiidae; genus Myrmecobius; species Myrmecobius fasciatus. Next base: position 26,435 of record JAJPUD010018413.1, on the reverse strand, counting down.
AGAAATTGAAAAAAACTACCAGTCACTTCCTGAAAGAGATATCAAAATTAAAACTTTCAGGAATATTATAGCCAAATAGATCAAAGAAAATAATCCAGAAAGAAACAATTCAAGTATAGTGGAGCCATAATCAGCATAGCACAAGACTTAGAAGGTTCTACAATAAGGGATCAGAGGGCTTGCAATATGATATTCCAGAGAGCAGTTGAGCTAGGATTACAACCAAGAATTACCTGCTCAGCTAAATTGAGTATAATCCTTCAGGGGAAAAGGTGGCTATTCAATAATATAGAGGACTTTCAAGCATTCATGATGAATAAACCAGAGTTGGCTTCACTTTCTACTTTAAAATACAGGACTCAAGAGAAGAATAAGGGAGGAATCAGGAAAAAGAGGAGGGACAGGAAGAGGAGGGGCATAAAGAAGAAGAAAAGGAGGAAGGAGGGGAAGGAGAAGAAGGGAAAGAAGAGGAAGAAGAACCTAGACCACCCTTATCCCACCACCACAATAAGGTACTTAATAAGATCGAACGATTTATATTCTTACATGGGAAAATGATACTTGTAACTTTATAAGAATTTTCTCATCATTAGGGCAGTCGAGAGGGAGAGGGAAAGAGAGCGAGAGAGAAAAGAAGGGGGGCACAGGCTGTGAGATTTGTATGTGAAGGAATTATATGTAAAAATAAAATTAAAGGATGAGAGAGAAATATATTGGGAGAAAGGGAGAGTGGTAGAATGGTGTAATTTATCCCATAGAAAAGAGTCAAGAAAAGATTTCACAGTGGAAGGAAAGAGGGGAAGGGAGCAATGAGAGAAAGGGCAGAATAAACGGGGGAAATACAGTTGGCAATAGTAATAGGAAAGAATTTTTAAGTAACTTTGTCTGGTAAATACCTCATTTTTCAAACATATAGGGAATTGAGTCAAATTTATTAAAAGAGAATAAGACAGGGAAGATTCTAGGAAGATTGTGGGGTAGGTTGGTAAATCTCAAGCTCTCAGGAGTCCCCCAGCAAATAGAATAAATCTGTATCCTGTGGCAAAAATAGATCGGTGAAAAATCCAGAAAAGTTGGGATGGAACAGGGATCCCAGGCACAGCCCAAATAGTCCAAAGAAAGATCCTGGGCTGGGATTAATCCCCGTATAGTCCAAATTCCTCTGGGCTAGCTAGCTCCACAAAAACAACAGGTGGGGTTGGGGGAGAACTGGGTGTGGCTGGAGCCTCAGCAGGAACTATAAAAACTTTCACCTCCCTGAGTGCTTGTGGAATCTTGGGCTCTGAACCTGGGAGGACCTGGGGAACCTTGGCTGATTAGGAACACCAGGCTCAGCTGTGTTGCAGGGCCCTGGTGAAGAGGGAAGAAGTGAGTGCAGAGGGGGGGAGCAGGGACGCTGAGAAGTCTTGCAGGCATTTGGAGGAGCTCAGAGCTCTTGGTTTGGCATTCCAGGTCAAAGGGGAGAGCTGAAGTGAAAGCACAGGCACCATCCTTCCCACTCCTCATGATTAGAGAAGCTTACACTAATACTTCTCATTTAAAAAAAAAATTTTTTTAATTGGAAAAAAAAAAAAAGAATCCAACCATAGAACCTTACTATGGGAAAAGAAATTCTTCAGGGGAGAACAGTGAAGTTTAAAAAGAAAAAAAGGTATTTTACTCTAAGGAGTAATTTTGAATGGGTCCCCACCCCCCAAAAATTTATAGAACTCAAAAAAGAATTTAAAAATCAAATGAGAGACATTGAAGAAAAACTTTATAAATAAAGAAAGAAAATTATGAGGGGAGTTAACTAAATCTTAATCTTAAAGATGAAAATAACTCAAATTAGAATTGGATAAGGGGAAGCCAGTGAAGTATGAGATCAAGAAATAACAAAACAATATAAAGAATGAAAAAATAGAGCAGAATGTGAAACATCTTTTAAGAAAAACAAGACCTAGAGAACAGATCAAAAAGAGAAAATATAAAAATAATTGAACTACCTGAAGGCTGTAACCAAATAAAGCATCTTGACACAATAATGCAAAAAATAACTCAAAAAAAAAATATCCTAGAGTGAACAGGAGAGGAAAGTAGAAAGAAAAAAATCCACCACTCACCACCTCGGAGATCCTTTGTCAAAAACACGTGGTATTATTATGAAATCTTGGAAAATTCCAGATCAAAGAGAAAAATTTGCAAGAAACAAGAAAAAAACAATTCAAATATTCGAGAGGTATTGTTAGAAATGATATGAGACTTCTCAGCAGCCACAATAAAACACTGCAAGTCCTGGAATCATATAATGGCAATCAAAAGAATTAGATCTATGGCCAAAAATATAATATCAAACAATGATCCATAATTAAAATAATATCCATAAACATAAAACAATAAAATATTAAAAATATTTTTTAAAAATGGACATTCAACGAACTTGAAGATTTCTGGACTTTCAACCAAACCTGAACTCAATATAAAATTTAATATATAAGAACCAATATCCAAAATTAATTTCAAGGAACTTGACATGGACAAATTTTTTGTGTTTTTTATGTGGAAATGTATGACATGTTTAAGATTAGCATCAATAATTGACTAGCTCAAAAGAAAGATTTCCCAAATGAGATACAGAGGAAAAATAGACAGAGCCACTAGAGGAGAGAAGAGGGCTCATAGTTCTGATAAACATTGGAAATGGGTTAAATAGGCAATACTACATATATACCATTAAAGGTATAGCATCTTTCAAAAGCTATAAGGAAATAAGGGGGAGTCATGGGAGGAAAAGGAAGCAAAGGGTGAGGGAAGAAGACAAGGGAGAGATCCATGGCTGAGAGGAGGTTAAGTAACATCGAGATAAGTTAATTAAAAGCAGAATTAAAAGTAGAAGGTTTAGCAGTCATAGGAAAGAAGAGACATACACAAACACTACAAAAAGGATCAGGAGTGGAATTTAATAGAAATAAAATTAGGCCTAGTAATGGCTGATCTCCAAGTCAAAATTAAAGATTCAATCAAGTGAGAAATCTACATTTTATGTCAGTCATTCTACTATTGTTTTAGATACATATTTACATATAAGTAAATGTGTAAGTATATGTAGATATGTAGATATGTTACCTATACATGGGTGTATATAGATATAGAAATGGGGGGGTGTCTGCATATGGGTGTGATTATATATATGTATATGTGTGTATGCATATATATGCATGTATGTACGTGTGTGTACGCTTAAATATAGCCTGCTTGAAGGAGGAAAGGAGAAAGGGATGAAAGGAGGGAAAGAATAAAGTAAAGTAAAAAATGTGCAGCAGAGAACAAAACGCAACCTAAAAGCAGCAAAGAAAATATGGACACTCGTGAATATAATTTCTTCTATTATTATATATCTTTTTTTTTTAATCTGGAAATTTATTATGTATTTGGAATCCTCCCTGAAGTTCTGCTGAGCACATGTCAATTTTCTGTTCTGTTTTGTTCTGTTTTGTTTTATCTACTTTTTCTGTCTTTTTTTCTATTCTTTTTTAAATAAACATAATTTTTTAAAAGAGAAAAATAATAAGAGCCATTCCCCAAATGATAAATAATCAAAAAATTCAAAATATGCCCCATAATCTATAAAATCATACATATCCTTTGGCCTAACAATACCAATATTAGACATGACTCCTAAAAGAGATTTTAAAAAAGGGGGGGGGCAGCTAGATGGTGCAGTGGATAGAGCACCAGCCCTGAAGTCAGGAGGACCTGAGTTCAAATCTGATCTCAGACACTTAACACCTCCTAGCTGTGTGACCCTGGGCAAGTCACTTAACTCCAATTGCCTCAGCAAAAAAAAAAAAAAAAAAAAGTAAGAGGATCTATATGTACTAAAATATTTATAGCAAGTCTTTTCTCAGGTCAAAGAATGAGAAATAGAGGGCCTGCCCATCAGTTGAGAAATGGCTGAATAAACTGTGGTATGTGATTATGATGGAATATTATAGTTCTAGTCACAGAGACAATGATTTAGGATTTTTCTTGCCTTCTTACCATATTAGATATTCAGAAATGTGATTGTCCTGAGTTTTTGAAATATCGGTTATTCCCAAACTACTCAAAAAATCATGTTTGACCAAACCAGAAAGTTTCAGTAATATTTAAGAGAAAGATATGATGTTTTCTTCAGAATGGTGATCCTGAAGTGTAGGGTAAGAGGAAGAGAACATAAGGGGAAATAGTAAAGAGAATGATAAGCAGAATGTTCTCACAAAAACCTGGAAAGTCCTCCACATACTCAAGCAAAGTGAAATGTACTTCATACAACATAATAGCAATGTTCTAAGATGATCAGTTGTGAATAACTTTGCTCTTCTCAGCAATGTAATGATCCCTAACTATTCTGAAGGACTCTTAATGAAAAATACTATCCATACGCAGAGAAAAAAACTGATTGTGTTTAAATACAGATTGAAACATAATCTTTTTTTATACTTTATTTTTCTTGAGGTTTTTTTTTTTTGGGGGGGAAGGGAGGACCCATGTTTTTTTTCACAATATGTCTTTAATGAAAATGTTTTGCATTACTCTACATGTGCCTTCTTAAGGAGGGGTGGGACTAGGGAGGAAAGGAGAAGTTCTGGAACTCAAAAATTTAAAAACAAATGTACAAAATTTCTAGCATATTGTTGAGTGAGTACATGTATATTATAATTATTGGCCTGTGTATGAACATGCACATTAAAAATGCTTAAAAGAAAGCATTTTAAAACTATCTTTACATGTAATTAGAAAAATAATTTCAAATTTTTTTTTAATTTTAAGACAATATTGATAAACAATGATCTCAGTGACTACTGTTTTGATAAAATTAGGGACAAGATATCTCTGGCTTCAGGAGCCAAAGTGTAAACACCATTAAACAATTGTAGCCAATGTGGAAAAAAAAATAAGAATCCAGCCCTATCTAGAAATAGGGAGCACTATCTTATATACAGGAGTTCTCACCTTTCCTGGGCACAGTAAAAGAAAGAATAGACAAAACAAGATATTTAAAATATAATTCTAAAAATTCTTGATAAGAGAGCTATAGAGAAGAGCTAGCTTTATATCTTGAGAGAAATGTTTCAGAAGGAAGGAATCAGAGATAAACTTTGCTTGCACTTGAGGAACAAGACAACTCTGACCTCAAGGGCCTAAATGTGGACACTAGCAAGTGAACTCTGCCTTGAGGTTTTCAATTAAGCTTTTGGTATCCATGTTCTTAGGTATGCAGAGAAAAAGACTTGAATTGTGCCTCATTACCACCCTAAAGGACAAAGGGGAGAGCTCAGTCCAAAAGCAAAAACACTATAAAAAAGAGAGTTCTCATCTTTTGTAGGTGGAGGAAAGAGACATTTTTTTTTGCTGCCAGAGCACAAGGGAAACAGTGACATTATCTATCCTGAGAGGAGTATTAAAGGACAGAATCAGAGGTAAGCTTCTCTTGGATAAACGTTTTATTTCTCCATACAATTTTTTTTTTTTCAGATTCCATCTCAGTCCAGGAAAGAAATGATAAGGTAGAGAAGAAAGAAAAATGAGAGGTTGGAGAGAAAAGTATTTGAGTTTACAGTTTGAACTGAGGGAGAAGTTAGTTGGATAGAGACAATGACTTGGGATTTTTCTTGTCTTCTTGACATAATAAATTATCAGAAATTAAGCCTTTGAAATGAAATCACTTATTCCAAAATTACTCAAAAAAGTCATGTTTCACCAAACTACAGATTTTCAGTACATTTAAGAGAAATTTATGATATTTTCTTCAAAATATCCTAAGATTGAAGTATAAGGTAGGAAATAGAAGTAATAAGAAATAGTAAAGAGAATCCCTATCATTTAGTTTGCTTGGAGGAAAGAGTTCAGATTCAGCACTGAGAGCATCAACTGACATAGGGACAAACTGGTCCTATACTCTTTAGCTACTTCAGGGTGACTAGGGAAGAAGCCCAACTGTGAGAAAGGCTTTTAGTGGATTCTGCCTTAGCCCACAGTTTGTGATTCCCAAGATTCTTCAGTTCCCTAGTTCTAGTTGAAGACAAGCAGGACACTTGAGATCCCTGATGAACCTGCTCAAGATGTGTGATAGATATGGATCCACCTCTGTTACAGGTCCTCTTTTGCCTCTTCCCTGCAACACAACCTGTATAAAAGTTTTCAGATGCCTTGGATAGCAGAGGAATGCCCTGGTCAAAGTTTTCACTGACTCTTTCTCCTCCTACCTAGGAACATGGCTGCCAAAGACTTAACCGAAAACTTCAAGACAGAGCTCTCTTGCTCCATCTGCCTAGACTACTTCACTAACCCAGTGACTGCCAAATGTGGCCATAGCTTTTGCATAGAGTGTCTTCTCCAGTACATGGAGGAAGGTGATTCAACATTCACTTGTCCAGAGTGCAAACAACTCATCCAAATCAGGAATTTGATACCCACCAAGAACCTGCAGCATCTGTCTACCACTCGCAAAAGGCGCAGATGTCATTTATTGCAGAGCGTGGAGGACCTGCCCACCTGTGATCAACATGGGGAAAAGGAGACACTCTTCTGTGAGGAAGACAACAAACTCCTCTGTAAGTCTTGTTCATTAGCCCCAGAACACGAGGATCACCAAGTAGTTCCCTTGGAAGGAGCAATTGATAAGTGCAAGGTAAGAGTGTCTCCTCATTATTGATCTATCCTAAGGGAGAAATGATGTCTCCTCATTCAATTCTCTTTGTGGTCATTTGGTGACATTGTCATATTGGGCACACAGCTCAACTTATGGAGCTCAAGGGAAATCTAAAGACCCCATATCTATAAATTCAAAAACAAATTCACACTCTATTCTCAAATTTCTAAATTATTTTACATTCTTCTATCTAATTTTTATCATGTATAAAATTCTGAAAATCATAATAATACCAGGCTCTCACAGTTATTCTTAGGATCCAATGGATGACATACAGCAGATCTTTAATAGACTTAAAATGCTATATAAGTGAATCATTATTAGTTGACCATTCTCAAATGTGGGGATATCCTTATTTTAAAGAAAATAGTTTTGACACGACTCTGCTTTTGTTGGAGGTCATGCTCCAGGAGCATCGGAATATCTTAAAGAGAAAAGAAAAAGAATTTAAAATTATACTGGAAAAAATGAACAAGGCAGAGGAAACTTACATGGTCAGGTTTTATTTGTTTTTTAAAGAAAATGTATGAGATACATTGTTACTTTGCTGTTCTGCGCAGAAAGATGTGCAATGAAGAAAATGACAAGCAAATCATGTTTTAGCAAAGGATCAGATTCATATTCATAATCTCAGGATGAAATGTATTGCATCATTCACAAATGAATAATTTGATGGCCAATGCCAGTAGAGCACCATTGGTTTATATGCGATCTAATTAATTATATGTATAAAGAAACAAGGTTTAGAAAGTATGTGGGTATTTTAAGGGACAAAATGTTCTCTGGCATATTTTGAAAACTTTTCCTTTATGCAATATTTTTCTCTATCATTTCCATCATTAATCTCTAAGAAAAGGATCCTCAAGAAACAGGGTACCTTGAAAGACCTGAAATGGAAGGGGTGGGCCTAGCAGTCAAAAAGGAGAGCCAGAGTTCATGGATATTCTTCAAATATCTAATAGTTTTCAATAGAGATAGCAAATATTTGCCATTCACCTCTTCTATCATGGATTTTTTACTTCTTTATCCTATCTTTTCTTGGGACAGGAGAATGTTTGTGCTTTTAAAGAATCACTTAGATTTGAATACCAGAAAATACATAAGTTCTTAGAGAATGAAAAAAAATTACACCTAGAATTATTGGAGAAAGAATCCAGAGATAACCAGGCAAAGCTTCAGCAGGATAAGGCCAAATATTCACAACAAATCCAACTTCTGGAAAGAAAGATATCAGACATCAAGGGAAATTTGGATAAGATGCCATTGGAAATGATCAAGGTGAGTGGGTATGGGTAAAATAGATCTATTCTATTTCTTTAGAAAGGATGAACAAAAGTTACCTGTCCAGTCACCTATAGAATATTAAGACAAAGGTAACAGGACCAACTGGTATAGAATGGGCCAGTTCAGGCTTTCCACTTGATTCTCCAAATGTATTTTTCTTTTCTGATGAGCTTGGCTGGATGTAAATTTGCTGTAATCACAATAGCACATAGATTCTTAAAGGATAAGACATTTTAAAGCCAAAGTTTGTTACAATTTCCAATACCTGTCTCATGTTTGTCTCATGTTAAATTTGTTATCACTTGAACTTGCCTTTAACTCCTGATCCCCCCAAAATGACACCATACCCCTTTCCTTCATGAAAAGAGGTCAAATTGATTGTCCTTAACAACCTTTTTCAGAAGAAATGGTTAGTAATCTTATAATTCCTTATAGTAAAGCATAATATTTAGCCATGAGCAAATTTATTTTTAAATCAACAATAAATTAAGCATTTATAGAATACTTGCTGTGTGCCTGGCCCTCTGAAAATAACAGTAAAGAGAATTAAACAATCCAGAATACCAAGCAGCAAAAAAATGTATTTGAAAAGATATCAAAGGGCCATGGCCTCATCTTCACAAATATGAAATTTTAATAGATCTCAGAAGCTCAAAGCAAGTTTTGCTTCCAGGGTCTTTTGGCAATGAAGCATTAACTGGCCAAGCATTGCCATGCCAAAGCCCAAAGAAGCTAAGAAGTCATCAGCCCTCACCTATCCCCCACTGAAAAGGCAATGTGATGGTTATTTATTGAGATAAAAATAGAATCCTAGAGTTAGACAAGATCTCAGAGGTCATCTAGGCCAAGCCAGCCTATTAGAAATGTAGAACAAAAAGAAAAACACTTAATATATATTACTTTGGAGGAGAAAGGCAAAGCATTGGAGGAGAAATGAATGGGGGAAAAAACTGAAAGAGAATGGCCAACATAAGCTATATCTCCAAGGAATTGAGGAAATACTAGCTTTACATGGCAAAGTTGAAAAGAGGTTCCACTCTTGGCTTGGGAGATTTGCAGTGAAGTGGCTTAAATATTTTGAGAATTATTAATCTGGAGGCTTGATTTGTCTTCATGCTGCAAAATTTGGGGAGGTACAATGAGGACATGGAATGGATCAAGAAGAAAATGTCCTGAGTGGGAGAGAGGATTGAAATGTCCCAGAGTATCAATTTATAAACTGAAGTATTTGGAACAAGGTAATATGTCAGTTCAAGTATTTGACTTAATCACTGGAGGATTAGATTTGTTGTAAATTCTAGAGGGCAGAACCAGAACAAATGGATGTATAAAAAACAATCATAATCATCATAATCACATAATTGCTCTAAGTAGTTTTGTGCTTTTGAGTTTCCAACATGGCAGACATGTCTTATTTGTGGGTCACTGTGATCCTTTGAATGAAGTTAGAGACTTTATAATCTCTCATTTAGACAATGAGCGCTCAAGAGCCAAATCTAGGATTGCACCAAGAGAGCATCAAAAGCAATGTCTAAGCTTGTGTTTTAATTTCTTAATGTCCAAGTTCTATATGAAGCTATACTATCACTCTGCATAGGTTTTGTCCAAAATAATTTTGTCAAATTATGTGATGATTTCTCTGCCATGGAAAGTCTCACAAAGGAGGCTGACTGATCATTTTCATGATATTCTATAATCACTCTTCATATATTAGGCTTGGCTTGACTTGGATGACCTCTTTTCTAACTCTAGGATTCTATTTTTATCCCAATAAATAACCAGGTTATTACCTTTCTAGTGGGGGATAGATGAGGACTGATTACTTCTTAGATTTTGGCTTTGGCACAACAGTGTTTGGCTAATTAATGCTTCATTACCAAAAGTCTGGAAGCAAAACTCAATTTGAGCTTCTAGGCTCTATTAAAATTTCATTTTTGTGAAGATGAAGCCATGCCCCTTTGATTTCAAAACGTGCATTTCTCACTCACACCAACCATAAAATGGGTTACTATTAGTCTTTTCCAACTAATTCATTTGCTCTTATTATTCAGATTAAGTAAAAGTTGGATTCTATTAGAAGCATTTTTAGTGTAGTGGAGAGAGAAAAGAGCAGGGCATGGGGCACTTTTCTTGAAATGGATCCATTTCTCCATTTGTAAGAAGAAGGCAGAGGAATGAGGGCAATCAGAAAACAAGCAAAGGCTAGTTCTAAACAATATGGCACAGATTTAAATCATGAAAATAGGATAATGTCTGTGGGGAAAAAAAGTTCCAAGTGCATGACATATATGTGGGGAGGTATGTCTGGGATCTCTGAGAAAGATGATATTATAAAAATAGAACTGAACACTAACTCTTTCCCTCTCTCTCTGTCTCTGTCTCTGTCTCTCTCTGTCTCTGTCTCTGTCTCTCTCTCTCTCTCTCTCTCTCTCCTCAGACTGTGAAAAGCTCATTGAAAAGGTAAGTTTCTGTTCAGTGGTCAACTAAATTAAAAAATACAGAATCTACTAAGGAGTCTGATTCTTTAAAATGGCTAATTGAGGTTTACTCTGAAACATAGTAAAGCTCTATATAGAACAAGTATAACCAAGTGTTTCTTATTTGTAGTGCGGAGGAGTTGTTACTTCAAAAACCAGAGACTGGTCCGATTACCTGGACCATGTACCCCATCAGTGGCTTCAGAGAAATGCTCATGAACTACTACAGTAGGTCTTCTATATCAGTCCCAATTAACATTTGGAAAATTTCTAGGAGTTTTCATATTGTTTGTAATGGATTTTCTCAATGTATACTAGCATGCACAAATGACCTCCCCCCCCAGTCTCTGCTATTCTATATAAATCATTTACTTTCATTTGACTTGTTCAGACATTTTAGTTGTATCTTTCACTTTATGACCCTAGTGTTTGGGCACAGTGAATGGAGCACTGGCTATTTTCTTCTCTAGATCAACTGGAGGAAACTAAGGCAAATAAGTTTAAGTGATTTGCCCAGGGTCACAAGGCTAGTAAATATTTGAAGTTATATTTGCACCTAGGTCATTCTGATTCCAGACTTGGTGCTTTATGACTATGCCATATGGTGCTCTATCCATTCAGCTATCTTTATAAGACTATTCATGTGTTTCCAGTTTTCCAACTTGGCATCTCAATAAGCTTAAAGGATCCTACTTATCTCATGCATTATTACAGCTATTTTCCTAAATAACAGACCATTTCACATTTTTGCAAGCAGTGAATTCATTGGCCTAATATCTTACTTCACCACCAGCCTTAAATTAGCCTATGTTTTATTATGTTTACCCAATGATAGATATAAGGTTATCTTTCAGAGGTTCAAGAATCATTTGTTTAGTTAAAAGTGTCTATTCATTTGAATATTACTGTTGATTTTATATTTTTTTCTCTTTTGATCAGCTTATTTAAAAAAATGTCACCTATTGCTCTTTTGTAAAATGGCTTTTGTAGAGAATCTGTAGTGGTCATTCTTTATACTGAGAATTCTTTAGTACTCAGTCACTCTTGCCTTGGCTTAATTTTCTTGTTTGGTAGCTTGTGAATATTTCTAAAAAGACACCAACTTGAGGTTTCTGAGTTCTCTCAGATGCTTTATATCCAGTTCTGAGGTTGTACAAGGAATTTGGGATTAACCAAAATTACTCACTCATGAGATTTTTTTCTCCCTAAAGATAAGGGGAAAGAAGAAGAGATTTATAGACTAGATGACTAAAGTTGAATATTCTTGAGAAAAGGCAGGATTTCCTTTCAGAGTCATAGGAAACAGATTGTCTGATAAAGAAAATAGGAGATAAAACTCCAAGCAAGGAAGAAGACTCCACCTACTCTAAAACAAGAGATGGAAGAGATGACAGGATAAGAAAGGCAGATATTTCAATGGATTTGGGTATGGAGTAATAGAGTGACATTTCAAATCTAGAATGGTCAGATAACATGTTTCTCCCAAGTATTTCAGTGAAGAATATTACCCTTCACCAACACCCCATTCTTCAATGCGGTATTGGCACAGCAATGGAACTGCTATAATGAATTCCTTGATGTTCTTGATGTCTCTAATCTGTCCCTGTTCCAATCCATCATTCCTGGAATTATTGACAAACCTTTAATCTTATTCAGATTTCATAAAATTATTCCACTGCCTAAAGTCTCTTCTCCTTTCATCATTTTTTTATACTTCTAAACACTTTAACAAACTCTTGCCCTTCAACATGCCTCCTTTCTTTGTCATCATTTTCAAACCATTTGCCTCTAATTCTGCTTCATAGGTTTTCAAGTAGTTATCCAGATCTTCACATATATAGGGCTTCCTGATTCCCAGACCTCCTTTTCTTTTCTCCTCCCTTTCTCTATCTTATCTTGCCTCTTTCACCCTCTTTCCTTCCTTCTTTCTTTTCTTAATTTTTCCATATGTACCTCTTTTCTTGGGCATGTTCTTCCCTTCATCTCTTCTACCATCCAAATATCTAACTATTTTTAGATGCTTAGTGTGCTGCATTTTTCACTATCTTGATTATGTATCTATGTAGTTCTCAAGTTCCTTCTTTCCTCAAGAAAGGGATCTATGGAAGAATTAAAAAGTGAATCGTTCCTTTTGCTTGTCTCTGTAAAAAGTGTTTCTACAAAATTGTTTTCACCAAAGGCTAAATGTTTACACTCCCTACCTGTGTTAGTATACACTATGAATTATCATGCCAATATAGTACTTCATTCAAATACATACCATCTATTTTCTAATACCTGATGTACTGGTTGACCATTATAAGTGCCTATTACTACATTCTGAATTATTAAATATAGTGTTTAATATTAAATTCTTAAATAATGAACAAATACTTTCAAACATAGAATGTTGGATTTAAAACTTTAAGGGTCCTAAGTTCCTTTGCTTGAATCCCACTTTCATTTTACATATCAGGAACCTGAGCCACTGGAAAACTAAGATGATTGGCCATGTATATATGTTAGGGGCAGGTCAGTCCCCTTTTAAGAGTTCTTATATAATCCCACATGGATTTTGATTAGAATCCTTTACTGTGAGATTGTCCAGGATTTGGAAAAAAAAAATATATATATATATATATGTTTTGGTTTTAACCTCCAAGTCTACAATCCAAGTCTAATTATCCCCTCTTCCCCCTTTTCTGTAGGGGATATAACGCTGGATCCTGAAACAGGTGGTCCTCATCTCATCTTGTCTGAAGATTTGAAATGTGTCAAGTGTGGTATCTCTAACAATGAAGGATTTGATAATGGTTTTGGTGTATTGGGAGCCCAAACTTTTACCTCAGGCAAACACTATTGGGAAGTGGAGTTGGGAGATAATATAAAATGGGAAGTGGGTGTCTGTCAAGATCCACTTAGCAAAACAGAAAACCAATCTATATCAGTTGAAGATATAATTGCCCTAGAAGGCTTCAGATCTGGGAATAATTTTCTCATGTGGAGCTCAGAGGAAGACTACCTTGTGAGTAAGCCAGTAGATAAGATGGGCATCTTTCTTGATTATCAAGGAGGACATGTAACATTTTACAATGCCATAGAAAAAATCTTAATCTGTAATTCCCCACACACAGTCTTTCAGTGGCCTCTTCGCCCTTACTTCTGTCTTTCCATTCATAACGAAGAAGAAATTCCTGGATCGCTCATTATCTGCCCCAAGAGTAATTAGTATAGGACTGTCACTAATGCTAATTCCTATGGGAACCTCTCAATGACAAGTGACTGGAAATGACTTTGGAAATGGATTTCAAATCTTTTAAACTCGTGTTGAAATTGTCAGTAAAATTCTGTATAATTATCAAAAGCAAATCTAATAAAGGCTATCTTTTTTATATTTGGTAATAATACTAATGTATCTCATTTTATATCAAAACCCTATGTGTCCCACCTCACTGAAACTTCACTGACATCACCAGGAATACTCTACAAAACCAATTATGAAGGGAAACATAATATTTTCCTATATCAAATAGAACTGGATATCATATACCAATGCTACACATTTCTAAAATGGACTCCTATTATATATGTGTATACATGTTAATCTCTATACACATATATATGCATGCATATATATTCTTAAAACTTATTTTTTCAATTACATGTAAAATAATTTTTAAAATATATTTTCTATTGAGTGCTGAATTTTGCTCCTTTTTCCTTTGAATTTCAAGTTCTCATTTTTTGAAGAAGGCAACTATTTTGCGATAGCTTATGCATTTGCAGTTATACAAAGTATATTTCCATTTTAGTCATGCCCCAAAAGTAAAGAGAAACCAAAAAAGAAAAAAAAAGAATTTTAAAAATGTATCAATCTACAGATTCCTTTGGTTCCATCTGGAGGTAGATAGTACTTTTCAGCATAAGTCCTTTAAAATTATTTTGTTTCTTCATATTGCTTAGAATAACTAAGTCCTTCACAATTGATCACCATGCAATATTGCTTTTATTGTGGATGATGATCTGACTCAGCTCACTTTACTTCAGTTCATGCCCAGCTTGGTAAAGGAAGTATGCACACACACAAAAAAATTTAAAAAAAAAATTCATTAAAGAAAACAACTCCCTAAAAAGTAGATTGTTCAAATGAATAGGAAGGTAAAAAACTAACTGAAGAAAATGTCTTCAAAATTAAAATTGGTTAATGGAAACAACTTCATGAGACATCAAAACAAACAAAATCAAAAGAATGAATAAGAAAAAATAGGAAATATATCATTGACCTGGACAATAGATCTGGGAAAGATAATTTAAGAAATATTGGACCACCCAAAGCTGTGATTAAAAAAAACAAAAACAAAAACAAAACCTGAAAATCATCTTTCAAGAAATTATCAGAAAAAACTACCTGAACATCCTAGGACCAGAGGGTAAAATTAAAATTAAAAGAATACTACCCCTAGAAATGTGACTTTCAAAGACAAGACTCAAGAGAAACATAAAAAGGTAAATAGGAAAGAGAAAACCTAAGGGACTCAAGAAGGAAAATGATACTTGTTAACTCTTAAGAACTGTATACTGTTGAGGCAGGTAGGTGGGCACAGTAGATAGAGCACCAGCCCTGAAGTCAGGAAGACCTGAGTTCAAATGTGACCTCAGACACTTAACATGTCCTAGGTGTGTGACCCTGGGCAAGTCATTTAACCCCAATTGCCTCAGCAAAAAACAAATAAACAAAAACAAAACAAAAAAACCTGTATACTGTTACAGAAATTACAAGGAACATACATGAATAAAAGATATAAGTTGAATATAAATTTTAGACATAAGTTGACTATGATGAAATAATATCTGAAAAAAAAAAATTAAGGGGTCAGACAGAGGATTGCCTTGGAGAGGGAAGGAAAAAGTAGGATAGGGTGAATTATCTCACATGAAGAGATACAAAAAATTATTACATTGAGGGAAAGATGAGGGGAAAGGCATAAGCATCACTTGAAACTTGTTCTAATTGCAATTGGCTCAAAAGGGGAATAACATTTATTTTTCTTTGAGGTTTCTCATGTAGCTACTTTGATTTGGTTTTCTTTTGGGGGAGTTGTGTTTTGATCTTCCCTATTTAAACAGTAATTTTCTATTTGTTGTTATTGTTGTTTGCTCATTTTTCTGTCCTGTTTTTTAACTTCTAACTTTTTGTTAAAAGCTCTTGGGGTGGAGGGGGCACTGTCTGCAGGTTCAGGTTTTTTGTACTTCTGTTTTCAGAGCTAGTAGCAGGGATCTGAACATTTTAAGTTATTACCACATACTATGATTTAAAGATTACTGTGGTCACTGCTATGGATCACAAGTGCTGGTGCATTAGTGTTCCTTTGCGCCCCAGGCTCTTAACTCAGAACTATGTAAGGGAAATGTAATGGGCTTCTGCACCCTGTAATCATCTGACTACTTTTCTGACCCTCCTACTGTCTGTATCCTTAGAGCTCCTCACTGCCTCTAAAGAGGTACAACCTGACACCATGGTCTTATATACTAAAGGGCCATGGAGGAGTACATCTATGATTGAATAGATTCTAACATCCTGTAAACAAGGACTTAGAGAGGAGAATGTGATTTCATATAACTATAGGAATAAAAAAAATTAGGCTGACAACTAGCATTATCAAAAAACATGAAACACTGAAGAATTTTCCGGTCATGATGGATGGATCCCCTCATGCTGATCTTATAGGCAGATATAGACAAGAATCACAAAGATGGTCACACTTAAATGTGTTGTGGGGATCCACTAGGTGGTGAAGTGGAAAGAGTGCTGGCCCTCAAATCAAGAGTTCCTGAGTTCAAAACTGGCCTCAGACATTTAATGGGCATGTCACTTAAACATATTTGCTTCAGTTTCCTCATCTGGAAAAGGATGGCCTTTTAAACTCAGGTCTTCAACAAGTCTGTTTGACTGAGGCCACACCCATTTAGTGATTAAGGTTAGATAGCCTTTGAGTCAAAGAATCCCCTTTCACCTAATCCAAAAGAGATCTAGATAAATGAATGAATGAATGAATGAATCTGGGAGGGTTTCTAGGCAAAGCAGAAATGATTGCTATTTACATTCAATCTGAGTCAATCAGGACCCAAACAATGACCAAGTGGGGCTTGGTCTAGGACCTATTTGTGGCCAATTAGAATCAGACTGATTTTGGTTTAGGGCATGGTCCTCAAGAAAGAAAGAAATTATGATGAAGGGGCATCTCGATGATTCAGTACATAGAGTGATATTGCTGGATTCAGGAATATCTGAGTTGAAATCTGGCCTAAGACACTAACTGTGCAACCCTAAGCCAAGTTACTTAATCCCTGACTGCCTCAATTGCCTAAACTATAAAATGGGGATAATAGCACTTACCTTGCAGAATTGTTATAAGGTTCAAATGAGATAATATTCATAAATTAGTAGCACAATGTTTAGTGCCTAATAGGCAATACATGCTTATTGTCTTCTTCCCTTCTCCATTACTAATTTGCATTGATTTCTCCTATCAGAAAATTGCTGGTAAAAATGCAGTGCCTTCTGTGATAAACAAAGGTGTGCTGTTTACTATTTCATTTTTATTTGTGAGTATATCTGAATACCATTGAGTAATAGCTACATTAATAAAAGGGACATCTCATGATTAATATGTCTTTCTGGTTCCATTACTGCTTCTCTATCTATACTTGAAGAAGTTTCACAATGTGATCTTTCAATTGTACCCATCTCTCCCTCATCAAACTCCTCTTTTTTTGAACCCCTGCCACTTTCTTTTAAGAGGCCTCTCCTCTGTTCCCTTTTCTCTACCTTCTATGCTTTCCATTTTCCCCCTTGCCACCCCACGTTTTACTTCCTCTTCCATTCTTTTTTCATTTTCTCACTCTTCCTCCTCTCCCCCTTTCCAACTTCTGTCCCATCCTCCTCACTCTTGTTTCTACCTTAATGTTATTAAGCACAATCAAATATGGATACCTATACCCTATATTTTAAAGATAAAAACAAAATGTCAATAGCTTTTGCCCCAGCCTCCATTTTTTGGGGGCCAGAAACATGCATTCAGCCATTCCTTAGTGAGCCTCAGGCTGTATTTTTTCTCTTCCCAGCACTGGAAGAGAATGCTTCCAAATGTGAGCACAAATTCCTGCTGGACAAGAAATTGATTCAGGTTCTCCAGAAGGAAGGGTCTAATGGGGCTTGGATGCAAAAGGCATGTATTAAGTTCCAACTTTGAGTCAGGAGGCAGCCAGACCCTACATGAGATACAAAGTTAAATGAAGACATACAGCCCTCAAAGAAATTCCATTAGATAAAGGAAAATAAGACATCTATAAAAACAACTTTTTTGGTGAGTAGATTATACTAGATTTGAAATTTAAAGCAAGGCAATAAGAAAGTGTAACAGAAGGAGGGATAAGAGATTGCAGTAAGATGGTTCTTTTTTCTTTTTTTTTCTTTTCCAATATTTATTTAAAACTAAATACAAAATAAGAAAAAACAAAATAGAAAAATAAAGACAGCAAATGAAAAGAAAAAACAAAACAAAACATTGTGTTGTGCCCAAGGGGACATTAAGGAGGATTCAAAGTATATAACAACAAATTTCCATTTCGAGAAAGCATACATAACAGTAAAAAAAAAATTATGTTCATCTTCTCTTTGCTTCCTTGTAGGTTATTCTTTTGTTCTCTGCTGTGCACTTTTTATTTTGTTCTTTTTTCCCCTTTCATGCCCCTATATACACACATGCATGTATATACATATGCATTTGCATATGTGTAAACATGCACATAAAATAATGTTAAGATGGCTGACATATAATGTATATTTATATCTTGATTGAATCTTTGAGTTTAGCTTTGTTTGAGCTCAATGATTACTTGCCCTACTTTTTTTTCTAATTAATTCTACCCCTGTTGCTTGTTGATCGCTTATTTCCTATCCCTGTTAACTCTTCTAATTTAATTCTAGTCCTTAATTTGCCTTGCTATTACTTTACCTCTCCCTATTCCTGGATCCCTTCCCTTATCTTCTCCAACACCCTTTTCTTCTCTCTTTATCCCATTCTTATTAATTTATATGCTTTATTCCACTTCCATTAATCTAAACACCCTTCTGTATTCCACCATATCCTATGCCACCCTTTTCTCCCTTCGTTTTCCCCTTTCCCTTAATCTAAGCACTTTATCTCATTGCCATAAATCTATACACCCTCCTATACTCCACTCTATCCTATTCCCTCCTTCTTTATTTCTTTATCGATTTTGGAATATGCTATACTCTTCATGGTATGTATATGTGAGTGTGTGTGTGTGTGTGTGTGTGTGTGTGTGTGTGTGTGTAAGTGTGTTCTGTAGTTCTCTCCTCTGGCCTGGAACCCTAAATTAAGAATACCACCCTCCTCCAAGCGATGACATCATCATGCATACATATATACACATATGTGTGTGTACATAGTATTTCCTATTTAACCCATTTCCTATATGAGTACTTCCTCCTCTTACTAATACTTCTGTATCCATTCTTCCTCAGCATCTCATTCATACAGCAAAGTTGCCATTTTTCCTTTCCTTAGACTGTTTTTCCTTTTTAGAGTCAATTCAAACTCAGCTCTTCTCCAATCTTTCTTTTGAGCTATCCAATTACTAATAACAATCTTAAATATGTGGTATGCATTTCCATGTGAGAGAAAATTAACAATTTGTCCTTGTTGGGCCACTTGAAATGAATTTTTGATATTGGCTCTTATGTGTTAAATTTTCTATTGATCCTATTTAGGGTTTGCTTGGCAAAGATACTGGAATGGTTTGCAATTTCCTGATCAATTCATTTTACAGATTAAAAACTGAGGCAAAGAGGGATAATTGATTGTCCAGGGTCACTGCTAGGCACTAGTTGGAAATCATAACAGCTTCAAAAATGTTCCATTTAATCAGGGAAAATGTAACCTATAAAAACCTATCAATAAGTAGGTCATATTAAATATTATACATCTAAGCAAAGAAATGAAAAGGATGGAGCTGAGGAGAGGTAAGAGACTGAAGGAAAATAAACTTTTATTACTAACTACTGTTTCTAAATTCATTTTCTTTATGTAGACTTCCCCCTCCTTTCTAGGTAGCCATCACATCAAAGATAATTTAAAAACAATATTGATATTGTCAATAATGTCTACAATGAAACTTGTTTTCACATTTCTGCTGACCTGATGAATTAAAAGGCAAGACCACTCTGCAGGGAAGTGTTTAGATGTTAACATCATTGTGAATTGAAGGCCATTATTTTGCAAA
The DNA here is from genome assembly GCA_023553655.1 of Myrmecobius fasciatus. Classification (NCBI taxonomy): domain Eukaryota; kingdom Metazoa; phylum Chordata; class Mammalia; order Dasyuromorphia; family Myrmecobiidae; genus Myrmecobius; species Myrmecobius fasciatus. Next base: position 6,713 of record JAJPUD010018413.1, on the reverse strand, counting down.
AAGATAAGAATTCAACCCTATACCAGAGATGGGAAGCATTGTGAAGACAGAGTTCTCAGATTTTGTGGATGGAGTAAAGGAAGGGTCTAACCAAAGGAAGACATATAAAAAGATCTCAACAATTCCATCCTAACAACTTTTTCTAGTAGAGCTCAAGGGAAAGAATCCTAAGAGGAACATTGGGAGACAGAATCAGAGATAAGCTTCTTTGGGGAGTTTTTTTTCCTCCATATACTTAAAAAAAGTCATCTCAGTCCAGTAAATGAATTATAAGTTAGAGAGGGGACAAAAATAAGAGTCTCAGGAGAAAAAAATCTGTATTTTTAAAGTCTGTTTTTTTGAAGGGTAGAGAGAAGTTAGAGACACAGAGATAATGTATTCGGGATTTTCCTTGCCTTGTCATCATATTAAATATTCAGAAATGTGATTGTCCTCAGTCCTTGGAATGAAATCAGTTATTCCTAAATTATTCAATAAAGAAATAAGGTTAGCCAAAGCAGGGAATTTCAGTAGTATTTAAAAGGAAGTAAAAATAAATTTCTTCAGAAAATGTCAACCCTGAAGTGTAGGGCAAAAGGAAGAGAAGGTGAGGGTAAGAAATAAAAAAAGAGAACCTCCATCATCTAGATTTCTTGTAGGAGAGAGCTCAGGTTCAGCATTAGGAATATCAGCTTCCATGGCACTGGAGACTAATTGGCTCTATGTTAAAAATAAATAAAATAAATAAAATAAAAACAGCTCTTTAGCCTTTTCAAGATGACTAGGGATAAGATTCACTAGTGAAATTTTGAGTTCTACAACTTTTAAGTCCCCTGGTTCTGTCTGAAAGCAGGCTTGACACTTGGATCCTTGGTGGATCTTCTCACAATGTGTAGTTGATATGGAACCATCTCTGTTGCTTCTGACTCCTTGCAACACAAGTTCAAAAGTTCTGAAATGCCTTTGGTAGCACAGAAATGCCTTGGTTAAAATTTTCTCTATTTCTTCTGAAGCCTAGGAATATGGATGTCAAAGGCTTAATTGAAAACCTCAAGGCAGAACTCACTTGCTCTCTCTACCTGCGTTACTTCATTGACCCAGTGACTACAAATGTGGCCATAGCTTTTGCACAGAATGTCTTCACCAGTGCGTGAAGGGAACTGATGTCACATTAAACTGCTCAGAATGCAGGCAGGTCATCCAAAACAACAATTTGTTGTCTAACAAAAACTTGCAGAATCTTCCTAACATTGACAAAATGCTCATACCTCATTTACTTGAGAGCATGGTGGACCTGACCCTGTGTGATCAAAGTAGGGGAAAAGAGAAGCTCTTCTATGGGGAAGACCAGAAACTCCTCTATGAGTTTTGTTCATCTGCCCCAAAACACAAGAATCACTATGTCCTTCCCTTGGAAATAGCTGCTGACAAGGGCAAAATAAGAGTGTCTGCTCTCTTGATGGATCCCAAGTGAGAAATGATGTCTGTTCAATTCTCTTTATGGTCTCTATGATATTGGACACAGAGCTCAACTGCAGAGGTCAAGGAAAATCTAAAGGCTTCATATCTATCCATGGTTTCAAAACCAAATCCACTCTCCTTATTCTCATTTGGTCTTTCAAATTCTTGTTTCATTTCCTACAAAAATGCTGATAACAGTAATAGTGCTGACCTGTCAATGTTATTGTCAGGATCCAATGGATAACATATATATATATATATATATAAACCTTTGATAGACTTAAAGTGCTTTATAATTGCAAGTTATTATTAGCTAGCAATTCTCAACTATGGACATCTTTTTGTTCTAAAAAATGATTTTGACAATACTTTGCATTTCTTACCAGACAAGCTTCAACAGATGTGGAAATTTTTATTGAATGAAAAGAAGGAATTTCTAGATGAACTGAATTATGAGAGAGAGATAGAAGCACAGTGTAATGTTAATGTATGTTTTCTTATGTATAAAAGTGTAAGGTACACTCTCTTGAAGGTCTTTGTCATAAGGAATAGTTAGTGATAAAATGCATAGAAAAGTCTACTTAGGAAAAAGAACAGATTTCTATTAATGTTCAAAGTATATCAGATTTTGTCAATGTTATGGATGTACATATCAATATCCAATAACAGTAGAAGAATATTTTTCAGTGTAAATCTGTTAAAAATATGTGAATGAAGACAGAGCTTTCTGGTAGTATTTGAACAATTAGGAAAGAAAAGGAACTGTGGTAAGGATTATTTGCAGAAAACAACTTTCCGTCCTCATTTATTATCTCTTACTAAAAGGCCTTAAAGAAATAGTAAGTTTTAAATGGTCTGAGAGCAGAAAAAAACTAAGGAAAGGAGATGAAAAAGTTGTGTCTGGCATCATGGATTTTGGATATTTGGAGCTGGCCTCTAGAATTTAGCAGGAAGCCAAAATGATACTGACCTCAACGCCCAAAGACTTTTCACTGACTTCCTTTATCCCAATTTGTCTTGTGACAGGAAAACATGCAGGTTTTGAAACAGTCTGTTAATGAATATGAGAAAATGCACTATTTCTCACAGAAGGAAGAAAAACTACCTATGAAAAAAGTAGACCTGGAAATGAGAGACAACTTCAAGAAATTCAAATTCAAGAAAAGCAAAGTCAAGATATCACAATAAATCCAAAATCTGCAAGACATGACATTAGAAGTAGAGAGGAATATGAATAAGAGACATTTGGAAATGCTCTGGGCATGTACTTAAAAGAGAAATATGACATTGCTCTAAAACGAGGAGTGGAAGGTGATTGTTGTCCTTCATTCTTGAAGAGGACAAAATGATACTTCCATATTGGAGTCACAGTACAGTATGGCTGATCTGACCAATATGAGCTAGGATTTTTCTACCACGGGTTGGCCACAAATAATCCATATGAACATTTGGATGTTTCTAATTTGCACATCTCACATTTTCTTTGGGCTATTGCAATTCTGCTTTGTTCCTAAAACACAGTATGTTATTTGTTGAAGGGATGCCTTGTTGGGTAGTCTTCTGCCAGTGTCTCTCATGCCTCTCCAACTATTTCAAAGTTCTTTAGAAAGACCTTGAGAGTGTCCTTGCATGACTTCTAACTACCATGTGAATAGTCTTTTAGGAAAACATACATTTGGCATTTGAACAATTGGCCAGCCAATTAGTTGTCCAAAAAGTGGTGTCTGTGCTCTCTAAAAAAAACAGGCTATCATAGGAATTGACTAAAGATGAAAACGTTAAAACTCTTTTTTTCTCCCTTCAGGATATGAAATACACCTTGGAAAGGTACATTTCCATTCTATGGAAAACTAATTAAGAAATATAAACTTTCTGATTAAGTCTGAATGGCTGAAGGTACTAACTGGGTGCTAACTTGTATGTTATTAAAGTGTTCTGAAAGCTGAGGAATATTTAAAGCTGTATAGAATTTGTGTAACCAAATATGCCCTGTTAATAAGACTGAAGCCCTGCTACTTCAAGATCCAGATTATGCTTTCCCATCCTGGACAGTTTGCCGGATTTCTTGCATGAATTTCCCAAGTAAGTCATATCAATTGACCCCAGCTGGCATTTTAGCAAGCCCACACGTTTCCATATTATTTGCAATGGATTGATTGCTTCATTGTCTGCTACTGGCATGCAAAAAGAATGCTTCCCTCAGCTTCTGCTACCCCACAGTGTTCATTTCCACTTCTACATGACTACTGAGGTGCTTTCCTGTTTTCCCTCTTTTATATCTCAGTAGGCACTATGTGTGTTTTACTTATGTCAGTTATTAGGTTCCATTGTTTTCCTAAATAACTGGTTTGTGTCATAGCTGGTGAATTCATGTCCCAATTCATTATCCTTACTAAATTCTTTTTACCACCCTTGACTATTTGATAAATGTTATATTTCAAAAGTATGAGATTCATGGCTTTCAACTCCATTGCTCTTAATCTGCTTTCTTCTATCCTTCATCTTCTTTCTTTTCTTTTTCCTCCTTTCCTTTGTTCCTTCCTTTTATCATTACTTTTTTTCTCTCCCACTCTTGGAAATATATTTCCCATCTGTTTGCCTCCCACCTATATACCTCCCATCTATTTTATATGTTTGATATACTATATTTTGACTTTTTCTTATGAAACTATGTATGTCTAAAGTCCCCTCTGATAGATTACAAACTCCATGAGGGCAAAGATCTCTTGAAAGAGAAAAGAGTAAGTCCATTTCTGGACAATCTTTCATGCAAAATGGGTGTTACTAAAATCTGGTTCCACCAAAGACTACATTTCTGCACCTTCAACTGTGTCTGTATATATTGCAAAAGTATTATGCCAAGATTAATATCTCTTGTAGGATCAGAATACATATGTAATGATTTCTCTGTATTGCTAAAGATCCAGCATTTTGTTTCTCCAAAATATTAAATAGTATTAAATTAATTCTGCACAAATTAATTATTCATTGCATTTTGCATCTGTTACTCTGGCTGCTTTTAGCTCCATAGAACACATAGGTGTTCCCACACTGGGTGCCTTCTTTTCTCCTCCCACTCCACCTTCTGACCTTCTTTTGTGTGTTGTCTCACCCATTAGACTGTAAGCTCCCTGAAGCTGGGACTCTATTATTTGTATCACCAGCATTTAGCACATAGCCAGGGCACATAGTGGGCGCTTAATGAATGTTTATTGGATTGGATAGTATTCAATGAATGAGTGAATGAATGAAAACAGAGTTCAAAGGAAACATAAGAATTATAAATCTCAAATTGGAAGGTGCCTTAAAGATCATCCAACATCATCTTTTTCATTTAACAGAAATAAGCTGCCAAACTAAAATTAAGTTTCACAGGCAGGATAATCATCTAGAGAGTTCATTCAAAAATGAGACTGCGGTCCTATAATTCTCTATTAACTTTTATATTAACCTCCAGGCTCTAGACACCACATTTCATCAATACTTCTTTTACCTTCAGGAGATATAACTCTGGATCCCAAACCTGCTGATTCCCTCTGTCTGAGGATTTGAAAAAGGTCCTCAATATGTTGACAACACACAAGTCTGGAAAGGAAATCAAAAGATTTGACTCTGCTCTCACTGTTTCAGGTTCTCAGAGATTCACTTCAGGAAAACACTATTGGGAACTGGAAGTAGGAGATAAAACGGGATGGCAAGTGGTAATTTGTAAAGAATCAGTCAACAAGAAAGGGTACCTCTCCAATTTATCAGGGGAAACTTGCAGCTTACTGTTTCAAATCTGGGAACAATTTCTGTCTTGGGTCCTCACACAATGTTTTATATATGTGTTTATATCCATAATCCATCCATCCACACATATAAGATGTGTTATGCATACATATATATAGGCATATACTTGTTATATGTGTGAATATATACACATATGAATGTATCTGTTTTATTGTTTGTTCTTCATTTCTGAAGAGAACATCATAGGGTGATGTCTTGATTTGTGCATGTACTGGATTTAAGTGAAAAAAGTTGCACAGTCATAATATTCTGAGTCATTTAAGACCAGTGGTAGGAAAAAAAGTGAAAATGACTGATAATGTTTTTAGCATCTTTGATGTCTCACCAAACTCTAAGACTGTACATTGGCTGCTTCAGTGGCCCTCATGGCCATTGGAACAAATTGTTCTCTCCCTATCCCTCCAGGAGAAGTCTTCATATAGTTGGAGTAGACCTTCCCCTATCTCACCAACAGGTTTGAAGTCTATCAGTACCCTCAACCTGATTTAGCCCATTCACCTGGTTGGGGACACTGCTGAGGCTACAGCTTCTGAGAGCCACAGGTGAGAATTGCATAACAAGGGGGCACCAAAAGTGAATGAGCTTAAAAGAGTTTAGCAAGCTCACACACCAAAGGTGCTAATCCTCCCTGAATATCCATATATCCTATGTATGTATGTATGTATGTATGTGTGTGCATATGTATGCAGTGAATGAAGCAATTTCTATTCTCAAGGAGTTTGTGTTTTGTATTCTAAAAAAGAAAGTATAGAATAAATATTAAGAGAATAAATACAAAGACAATAGCATTAAGTAGTTGCAATAGTTACACTTAAATTAAATACAGTGAGGTTTAGTCAGGAGGGCACTAGCAGTTGAGGAAATCAGAAAAGGTTTCAAATAGAAGGTAGTACTTAAGCAGATTCTTGAGAGGAGAAAGGGAGCCAGAGCATCAGAGGTGAAGAGAAAATACCTTCCAGAAATGCAGAAAAGTCAATGCCAGAGGACAGAAAGAGGAGGTATAACATTGTGTGTAAGAAACAGAGGAAACACTAGTTTGACTGGATTACAGAGTTCAGGTGAGAATAAATTCAAATAAGGGTGGAAATAAAGGTTGGGACCATACTGTGAAGGCCTTTTAAAGTTAAACACATTAATGTTAAAAACAACAGGGATTTTCCCTTGTTGAATAGAATAATCACATGGTTAGTTCTTCACTAAAGGAAAATCACTTTGACAGTAGTGTGGACTGGAACAGGGGAACTCTGAAGGAGGTAGAGACTTAAGAGACTGCTGTAACAATGTAGTTTTGAGAACAGATGAGATCCTGGACTAAGGTGGTAATTATATGGGTAGAAAGAAAGAGTCTATTTCTTTTTTTTTAATTAATTAATTAATTAATTTTATTTTATTTGCATAACATATGTGTGGGTAATTCTTCAACAATAACCCTTACATAGGTTTCTGTTACAAATTTTTCCCCCAACTCCCCACCCCTCCCC
>JAJPUD010018412.1:8386-18797 GCA_023553655.1 Myrmecobius fasciatus | reverse complement strand
CATAGAGAGAGAGAGAGAGAGAGACAGAGAGAGAGAGAGAGAGAGAGAGAGAGAGAGAGAGAGAGAGGGTTTCAACTTAAGTGAATATGAAAAATGTTAAGACAAATTAGTTTAATTTGTTTTAAATTTTGAAACTACAAATTTTCCTTCACTTCAGAGACATTAAGAGAAATTTTTTTTCATTAAGAGAAAATTAATATTGAAAATAAAATAGAATACAAGATAAGCAATTATATACGCTTTTTTTACCTGTAGATATAACTGCAGCAGTTGTCCCAGAAATACCAATTCCATCTTTAAGAATAACTGGATTGCTATTGCTTAAGTTGGGCAAATTGATATGAGATGTAGATGAAGGAGAACACAGCCCTGCATGAATTTTTTTCTGTTAAAAGAAAAAAAATCAGATGAGCACACTGCTTTGGGAAAAAAGGTAATTTCTCTAAAATGTATTCCCAAAATATTTCATCATCAGTAGGTAAACTCTAATTTCTCTCTATCGTTATTAGCCCCCTCCAAGAACTTTCCAATGTTCAGAAACGGAAGAGTAGGTACTTAGAAGCTACCCCTTCAGCTCTCCTTTGAAATCTTTCATAGAAAGACTTCTTTACAAGTGTTATAGGAAGCATAGAAGACTTACATGTGATATTCAAATGTTTCTACATGAAATTTAGGTTTCTGTTAATGGTTTTATTTTTGTATTTTGAAGTAAACCCTGATATTTAGAAAAGGTTATCAGATCTTGTTTTTCTAATGTTTTGTTACAGAACTTAAATTCTTGAACCTTGATTTCTGCTCAGAGTCAATTCTAGATAAGGAATCAGAAGTTAAAATTCAATTAAGACTTCTCCAAGGTATGATTTTTGACAATAATAAACCACACATATATGAAAGTATTAGAGAGAAAAAACAAACAGGTAATTAGGGACATAGAAAAGGACTTCAAGGCATCTGAACCAACCTGTACAAGAACAAAAAACTGTAACATACACCAGTGTTTCAGGACTTTGCTTCTTAAACATAAATAAGTGCTACATTTTGTCAATGGATTTTTTTCATCTACTGATAGAATCATATATTTCAAAATACTGATTTGAATGGTTTTGAAATGTTGAAAGGTTTTAATTTCAAATAAAAATGCAACCTAATTAAAGATCAATTTTTTAAAAGAATCATTAAATGTTAATGTTTTTGTTAAATATTATTTTGTCAGCATTCATTAGTGATAATATAGTTTTCTTTCAATGTATTATCTTTACTAAGGAATCAAGATCATACTTGTCTATTAGACATTTTTATATATAATCTGTATAGCTTAAATTATTTTATTTTGAATATATGATAAAGTTATATTGTAAGTACATCTTCCTTGTTGGTACTTTGTGAAAAATTTTTTAGAAGTTAGATATGACAGATCTCTAATGATTATTCAATGTGAACAGAAATATACAAAGGCTTAAACATATATATATATATACATGTTCACAAACATACAAAAATCATATATATCTGCACAATAGTTTATCATGTACAAGGGCATAAAAACCCTACAATAATAAAAGCAGAAATATTAAACATTTTTTGCTGATAACTATTCTAACAAAAAATTGTATTAAAATAAACAAATTTCAATAAAGAAGCAAGTAGATAATATACCAAAACTTCTAGGATGTAATTCAAACAGTTCTTAGAGGAAAATATGTATCTTACAACACTTTCATTACTGAAAGAAAAGTCAGAAAATTGTCCTCACACATTAAAACAAAAAAATGAAGGTAACAAAAATTGCAACCAAATGAGAAATGCTGAAAATTAAAATGAGTCACAAAAAATGAAAAAAAATTAAAAATATTAAACTGACAATGCTAAATTTCAAAAGAAACTAACATAATGGGGTAAAGGCTCTGTTTTTAAGAGAAAAAATGTAAAACCAAACCATCAGCATTAAAAAACATTTACAACCACTGAATATTAAAGGAAAAAACTCTCAGAAATTAATCTTAACAATTATATTCTATTGCTTCTAGGGAAGGAAGGGGGGGAACAGAGAGGGAGAAAAATGTGGAACAAAAGATTTTACAAAGGTGAATGTTGAAAACTATCTTTGCATGTATTTGAAAAAATATAAAGCTATCAAAAATTATATATATATATAAAAACATAATTTGTCATTATGTTGTACATTCATTTTCAGTTATGTTTAACTCTTTATGACTTCGTTTGGGGTTTTCTTATCAAAGATACTGGAGTGGTTTGCCATTTCCTTCTCCAGCTCATTTTTACGGATGAGGAATCTGAGGCAAACAAGGTTAAGTGACTTGCTCAGGATCACATAGTTATTAAGTGTCTGAGGTCAAATTTGAATTCAGGAAGATGAGGTTTCCTAATTCTAAGCCCAGCACTCTAGCTACTGTGGCACTTATCTGTAAGTAAACATAATAGAATACATTTAAAATAAAAATAATGAAAATCATGATTTGTTGTTCGTTGTCCTTTATTTTCCAAGAGAATCAAAGTGACATGTTAGAGCCAAGGTAAAGTATGTCTGATTGTCAATAATCAGATCACTATGAGCACAGAAGGCTCTTCCATAGATTGAACACAAATTCAGCAGAGTTTCAGGATATAAAACATACCCACACAATGAGTATTTTTGTATATTTCAAAAAAAAAAAGCTGAAGAGATAAATTCCATTAAAATAATTTTAGAAATTCCAAAATTCTTAGAAATCTAACTACCAAGACACAAAGACATAATGAACAGAACCATAAAACATTTTAAAAGAATAAAGACAGGCTTGAATATTGGAGACTTGTACACTGGTCAAAGCACAGTTTATTTGATAATAATAGCAATCCGGTGCAAATTAATTTACTTATCAATGTCACAGCAAATAATGAAAGGATTATATTTTAGAGGCCTTGAAAAAATAATAAAAGCTCAAGAAACTTAAGGGAAATAACAAGAAGAAGAAGGGAATAAAAATTCCAAATTTCAAAGTATGCTACCAAACTTATCAAAACTATTTGAGTTAAATACCATACCAAAGCATATGAATGTAGTTTCATGTTTGATAAGCTTAAGAAACCCAACTACACAGATAAAAGCCCACTATATTCAACAAAAATTCAAGAAAAATTAGAAAAAAGTCTAAAAGAAATTAGGTTAAGACCAATATTCTAAAACCATATGCCTAACAGCAAATAAATATAATACTCATATATAAAAGCTTACATCACAAATAAATCAAGGAAACAAGGAATAAAATAACTTTCCCAGCTAGAGGAAGTTCTAATGACCAAAAAAAAAAAAATAGTGACAGAGAAGATCATGGAAGATAAAATGGAAAATTTTCATTGCATAAAATTTCTAGACTGTTTCACCAAAGAAACTCCAAGCAACTAAAATAAGAAAGGAAACAAAGGAGAAAAATGTTTGCATATAATTTCTTTGATTGAAGTCCAATACACAAAATACATTAAGTAACTCAAATATAAAAGCTATTTCTCAACAGTTAAGATATATAAAGATATAGTTAAGAAATCCAAGCTATCAATAACCAAATGACAAAATGCTCCAAATTATGAGTATAAAAATGCAAATTAAAACTAAAGTTGCATTTCATAACAATCACATTAGCAAAGATGACTAAAAAAAGAAATGATAAGTTTTGACAGGGATATATAGAAGAAAACCCACTAATGAATTGCTGGCAGAACATCAAATGAGTCTAGTCTGTTTAGAAAGCAATTTGGAACTCAAAAAGATAATAAACTGTGCATAACCTTGGATCCAATTATCCCACTACTAGGTCAATACACCCAAAGAGATTTTAAAAAGAAAAGAAAAGAACCTACATATTCAAAAAATGTCTTTGCATTACAGCAAAGAAAGGAAAAAGGATGGCCAACAATTGGGGAATGTCTAAATAAGTTGGAGCATATTAACATAATGGGATATTATTATCCTATAACATATTATGAAATGATGGATTAAGAGAGATTTGGGAACCTCTATAAGATCATGTGAGGTAGAATGAAATGAGAATCAGGTGAACAATTTATTCAACAATGTAAAAAAAAATTCGAATGGCTTAAGTTATTAAAAATAATGACAAACGTTTCTAGAATTTCCTACCTCCTAACAAATATATGGTAGAATAAAGATGCAGAATGAGATATATATTTTTAGACATTGTCAATGTGGTTATGAATTACTGTTTGAATCATATTACAAGGGTTTATTTTTTTATCTCAATGAGATGAAAAGTAAAAGAGGGAATGAAGCTAGAAATAGGCTAAAAAAATTTAAGTATAACCAAAAGAAAAAAGGGACGGTAATTAAATTTTTTTTATAAAAAATATACAGAAGAACAGAATACAAGAAAGCAATTTGAAATTATGCCCCCGAAGGGCTACAAGGCTGTGCATTGTTATTATTATTATTATTATTATTATTAAAGCTTTTTATTTACAATACATATAGCGTGGGTAATTTTTCAACATTGACCCTTGCAAAACTTTCTGTTCCATGTGCATTATCTTTTGAATAAACAATGTTGCGATATTAGGACAATTCCAAAAGAGACCAAAGGAGGAGGAAAAGGACCCAAATTTACAAAAATATTTACAGTAGTCCTTTTCAAAGTGGCATTGCAAGGGGGAGGAGTGAATCAGAACAGAATTTCAACACACAGGAGAACACTATACCCAATAACAGCATCATTGTAATGATAATCAAATGAGAAAAACTTAGCTACTCTGATCACTACAATAATTCACAACAATTCTCAAGGACTCAAGATGAAAAATATCTATTTTAAAAAGAAAAATTATAAACTCTGAGTACAAACTGAAGCATATTTTATTTCACTCTTTTATTTTTCTTTTTCCCCCCACTCACAACATAGACAACGTGGAAATTTTTTTTATGACTTACAAGTAAAATTTTATCATATCTCACCTTCTAAATAGGTGAAGGAGAGGGTAGGGAAGGGGAAACTTGAGACTAAAAATATTTTTTAAAAAATTATTTAAATAAAAATATACACAGGATAGAAACCAAAAGAAATAGAGATTAGCAGGTCATATTTGAAATGGCATGCTAAAGTTATCAAATGCAAGGAAAAGTTGTACATAAGAGCAATTTGCAATCTCTCTCTCACACACACAATATTAACACTCCTGCCAACATCTTCAGATCCTCAGTATTTTTACTAGCACAGTACAAAGAATGACAGCACCTATCAGCAATAGAGGTTCTACAATCCTTGCTGAGTGAACCACTGGTAGGCCAGCTGGGATATCTCCAGCACCAATGCAAAAAGCAAATTGCAAGACCCTGAACCACAGCACAACAGGTTTGACCAGATTAGACCAACCCAGCACAATGGGAAAGCTGGCAGCATCTTCTGCCACTGGAAAGCCAGTGAGAGGCCCCTGTCCCTCTGCAAAAGAAATTTTAAGACAGAGTCCCCTTCGCTTAAGGGACAGAGCTCAACTTTTAAAAATGAGCAAAAAACTGAAAGGAGTCCTGACCATAGAAAGCAATTATAGCAAAAGAAAAGTTCAGAATACAAACCTAGAAAAGCATAGCAACAGCAAAATGCCTATATGAGAAACCTCCAAAAAGAATATGAATTGGTCTCAAGCTCAAAAGATCCTCTTGGAAGAGCTCAAAAAGGATTTTAAAAATCAAATAAGAGAGTTAGAAGAAAAACTGAGAGAAGAAATGGGAGCTATGCAGAAGAATTATGAAAAAAAAAAGTCAACAGCTTCAAAAAGGAAGCACAAAAACTGACTGAAGAAAACCATTCCTTAAAAAATAGATTTGGTGAAATGGGGGAAAAAAATCTGCCAAAGAGATAAGTTTCTTTAAAAGTAGACTTGACCGTTTGCAAATAAAAAGTTTTAATAAAAAAATAAAATAAAATAAAAGTAGACTTGACCAAATGTAAAAGGAAGTTAAAAAAAACTGAAGAAAGTAATTTATTAAATATGGGAATTGGACAAATGGAAACTAATGACTCAATGAGACATCAAGTCGGTGAAACAAAAAATTTAAAAAAAAAAAGAAAAAATAGAAGAAAATATAAAATACTTCATTGGAAAAACAATAGACCTAGAAAATAGATCCAGGAAAGAGAATTTTAAAAGTACTGAACTACCATGATCAAAATCATGATTAAAAAGAACCTGAACAACATTTTTCTTTTGTTCTTTTGAATAATATCTTTCAAGAAATTGTCAAGGGAAACTATCCCTAATATCCTAGAATAAGAGAGTAAAATAGCCACTGAAAGAATCTACTAATCACCTATTGAAGGAGACCCCAAAGTGAAAACTCCAAGGAATATTGTAACTAAATCCCAGAATTATCAGGTCAAGGAGAAAATACTAAAAAGCAGCTACAAAAAAAAAAAAAAATCAAGTATTTAGGAACAATATTCAGCAGTACCCAGGACATAGCAGCTTCCATATTAAAAGATTTTAGGGCCTGGAATATGATTTTCTGGAGGGCAAAGGAGTTTGGACTACAACCAAGAAACAACTACCCAATAAAACTGAACATAATCTTTCAGGGAAAACAAGGAACTTTCAATCAATTATGATAAAAATATCAAAACTAAACAAACATTTGATCTTCAAATACAAGACTCAAGAAAAACATAAAAGGTAAACAAGAAAGAAAAAAAATATTATTTAAAGGTTAAACTGCAATCCTAGATGGGAAGATGATAACTTTTGAGAACTTTATTTTTCTTAAGACAGAAGGGATTATACAAAGATGGAGGGTGTGGGTATATATTTGACTTGGATGTGATGGCATAAAAAAAGAAATTAAGGGATAGAAAAAAAGATTATACTGGGAGAAGAGGAAAGGAGAGATACAATGGAGGCAAATTACATCACATGAAGAGGCACAAAAGACCTATTACAGTTCAGGGAAAGAAGGGAGGAGGAATGAGCATTGCTTCAACCTTAATCTCATGGAATTTGGCTCAAAAAGGAAATAATGCACACTTACTTCCAGACAGAAATTTATCTTATCTTAAAAGGCAGTAGGAGGGGAAAGGAGAAAGAAAAAGGGAGAAGGCTGCTAGAAGGGAGAACAGAAGTGGGGGTGGGAAGAAAGAAAGGAGAGAAGAGATAGAGGGCAGATTGAGAGAAGTGTAGACAAATAAAATACAAAGGAGCAGGAAAAGGGTAAAAGGAGAGAGAAAAGTATATATAAACTAGTTGTGTAAACATAATTGTGAATATGAATGGGACAAACACTTTCATAAAATGGAAGCAGATAGCAAAATAAATTAAAATCTAGGATCCTATAGTATTACAAGAAATACATCCGAAGCAGAGATACATAATGATAAAAGGCTGAATTCCTTTCATCCACAATATACTGTGTTTCAACTGAAGTTAAAAAAAAAAAAAAAAAGCAAGAGGTGGCGATGGTCCTGATCTCAGACAAAGCAAAAGACAAAATAGATCTAGGTAAAAGATATAAGAAGGAAAACTACATCTTGTAAAGTTACCATAGATAATGAAGTAATATCAGTATTTCACTGATTATGCATCAAGTGATATAGCAACCAAAATTTTAGAGAAGTTGGGAAAAAATACTGAAAAACTACAGTGGGATGTCAATCTCTCAGAATTCAAATCTAAGCATAAAATTTAAAAAAGAAGTTAAAAAAGGGGAATAAAATTTTAGAAAAGTTAGATATGATAAAACTCTAGAGAAAACTGAATGGGGATGGGAAAGAATATATGTTATCAGTATTACATGGCAACTACACAAAAATTAACCATGTAACAGGGCATAAAAACTTCAATCAAATGTACAAGTAAGGCAGAAATATTAAATGTATCTTTTTCAGATACAATAAAAATTGTACGCAATAATGAACCATGGAAAAAGACCTAAAATTCTTTGGAAACTAAATCATCCAATTCTAAAGAACGAATGGGTCAAACAACAAAATTATAGTCAATGATTTCAAAGAAAATGACAGTGAGAGAACATAGAAAACCTTATGGCATGTAGCGCATTAGGAGAAATGTTATATCTATAAATGCTGACATGAAGAAAATAGACAAAGAGAGGAACAAAAAATTGGATACGCAACTAAAAAAGCTAGACAAACAAATTAAAAATCCCCAATTAAATATCAAATGAGAAATTCTAGAAATCAAAGGAGAGACTAATAAAACTGAAAGTAAGAAAACTATTAAACTAATAGGTAAAACTAAGAGTTAGTTTTATTAAAAAAAACCATTAAATTGGTAAACCTTTGGCTACTTGAATTAGAAAAGTAAAAAAGAAAACCAAATTAACAGTTATCAGAAATGAAAATAGTTAATTTACACCAATGAAAAGGAAATTAAAACAATAATCAGAAGCTATTCTGCCCAACTATATGCCAATAAATCTGACAAACTAACTGAAATAGATTAAAATTTTTAAAAATATAAATTGCCCAGAGTAAGAGAAGAGAAAATTTTTCAACAGAAGCCATCAATGAACTCCTGAAGAAAAAATTTCCAAGGCCATATGGATTTACAAATGAATTCTACAAAACATTTAAAGAACGATAAATTCCAATAATATGCAAACTATTTGGAAAATAAGGAAAGGAGTCCTAACAATTTCCTTTTATGACACAGGTAAGGTGCTGACACCAGGTAGGGTCAAAACAGAGAAAGAAAATTATAGGCCAATTTCCCAAATGAATATTGGTGCAAAAAATTCTAAATAGATAAAATATAAGCAATGAGATTAAAGAAATTTATCATGAGGTTATTACACTGTGTCCAAATAAAATTTATAACAGGAATCCACATTTCTGATTCAATAACAGGAAAACTAACAGCATAATTGACCATATCACTAAGAAAACTAATAAAAAATCATATAATTATTTCAATAGATGCAAAAAAAGCTTTTGATAGAACACAGCACCCATGCCTATTTAAAACACTAGAGAGCATAGGAATAAATGAAGTTTTCCTTAAAATGATAAGCAGCATGGGGCAGCTAGGTGGCGCAGTGGATAGAGCACCAGCCCTGAAGTCAGGAAGACCTGAGTTCAAATCTGGTCTCAGACACATAACATTCCCTAGCTGTGTGACCCTGGGAAAGTCACTTAACCTCAATTGCCTCAGCAAAAAGCAAAAAAAAAAAAAAAAAGATAAGCAGCATCTATCTAAAACCATCAGCAAACACTGTATGTAATGGGGATAAGTTAGAAACATTCCCAATAAGATTGTGTTAAAATAAGGATGCTCATTATCACCACTATTAATCAACACTGCACCAGAAATGTTAGCTTTAGCACTAAAAGAAGAAAAAGAAATTGACAGAGTTAAGAATAGACAATGAGTGAAGAAAGCCATATACACCCAAAGAGAGGGATATGAAATGTGGACCACAACTTAACACTTTCATGCTCTCTGTTGACGTTTGCTTGCATTGTGTTTCCTTTCTCTGATTTTTTTTTCTTGTAGATACGATTTTTCTTGCACAGCAAGATAAGGTGTGGAAATATGTATACATATATTGGATTTGTCAAGTATTTTAACATAATTAACATGTAGTGGATTTTCTGCCATCTAGGAGAGGGGTGAGGGTTGGGGGGGGGATTTGTAACAGAAAGCTTTTTAAGGGTCAATGTTGAACATTCTTCAACATTGAAGAATTACCCATACATATGTTTTGCAAATAATAAACTTTAATAAAGAAAAAAAATAAAAAATAAAAATAGACTGTAAGCTAAAGACAAAAAAAGAATAGGCATTGAGGAAACACTTTGCAGATGATACAGTAGCTTAGAGAATTCTAGAAAATCAACTAAAACCTACTAGAAACAATGAACAACTTTAACAAAATTGCAAGATATAAAATAAACCTACATAAATCATGGGCATTTATATTACCAACAAAGTCCAGTAATGACAGGAGAAAAGAGAAATCTCGTTTAAAATAATTACAGACAACATAAAGTATTTCAGAGTCCACCTGCCAAGACAAGCCCAACTATGTGAACACAATTAAAAAACACTTTTTACACAAATTAAGTCAAATCTAAAAAAACTGGAAAAATATCAATTGCTCAGGGGTAGGCCAAACTAATATGATAAAAATGACAGTTCTACCTAAAAAATAATCTACTTATTCAGTGCCATACCAAACTGCAAAAAATTATTTTATATAGCTAGAAAAAATTAATAAAATTTATCTGGAAGAGCAGCATTTCTATTGGGCTTATATCCCAAAGAAATCATAAAGGAAGGAAAAGGCCCCACATGTGCAAGAATGTTTGTGGCAGCCCTTTTTGTAGTGGCTAGAAACTGGAAATTGAATAGATGCCCTTCAATTGGAGAATGGCTGAATAAATTATGGTATATGAAT
>JAJPUD010018411.1:0-28742 GCA_023553655.1 Myrmecobius fasciatus | reverse complement strand
AAATGAGGAACTGAAGCAAACAGGATTAAGTGACTTCAAAAATAAATATTTGGGACCAGATTTGAACTCAAGTCATTCTGATTCCAGGCCTAGTCTTTAGCTCCCCCAATCTGGTACCTATCTTCCTGACTTTATTACACAATACTCCCCTTGATGAATTCTATAGTCAAGGCACATAACTCTTTTTCTCATATGTGGCCCTCCGTCTCATCTTTATATTTGCATTGGTTGCCCAGCGTACATATAATAAACTCCTTTCTTATCTCTCTTATTGCTTCCAATTCTTTTTCAAAATGCCACCTCAAATACAATATTTTTCCTGATTCCCTCCAGCTATAACAGACATAAAAATTGAAAAGATCTATCAGAGTTTCTATATGAAATGGCTTTTTTTGCTATCAATGACAGTGGGACCATTAATATCACAATACATAAGTTACAACATGAAAAATCAAAAAATGTCACAAAAGAAAATAGAGTTGAAAGAGAAACTGAATTAAAGTGAGTATAAAGGTGGTTATAATGAAGGTGATGCAGTCTTGAAGGCATTGAGGGCTTCTCAAGAAATATATATGAGAAGAGAGGATACAAAAATCAAAGAAAAATTCAAAGACATAATTTTATAAAGGCCTACATGCCTATAAGTAATCTTGCTAAAACTGGTGGGAACATAATTGTTTTTTGGACTGATAATTAGTAAAGATGGGAAAAGGGAAAAAACAGGTATTCCCAAGCATTATTCTATAATTTTCTGCATGTTTATTTTAACACTATTCAGAGAGAGGAGAACATTCATGATTTCTTTGTGCTTATTGATTGTTGGTTTTATATACATTATGTATATATATACATATATATATATATGTATATACATACACACACACACACACACATATATATATATATATATGTGAAACATATTTCAGTAGAATCTTAAGGGCTGCTTCCTGCAAGGCCTTTCAATACATATTTTAAAGTAATGTGGAATTGCTTGAAAGCAGTAAAATTAATGACCGTTCAAAAATTCCTTGACCATGAGTATCAAGTGAGACTAAAAACTAGGGAGATGCATTTACTCAAAATATTTGCTACTGTTGTGGAAGATATACCAGAGTCCTAATTGAGTAGGAATTCCCCATTGTTAATAAAGTTCTCAAAATATTCAGAAGATATTATGCCAATTGCAACAAGTTCTATAAACTTTCAATGCTTCTCAAAGGCCATGCATATTTACTTCACGTCTTTAGACATACTATCCATAGGAGAAAAAAAATGAATAGATGAGTCTAGACATGTATTTGAATAGGTAGCCCATAAAGGTGGTTCATCAGAATATATCTTTGGCAGACACCACAATAAATGCAACAACTATAACAACAACAAAAGACTAGGTGATGCAGTAGGTAGGACAGGAATCAGGCCTCAGCCTTACTGGCTATTTGACCTTGAGCAAGTCACTTAGTCCTATTTGCCTTAGTTTCCTCATCGGTAAAATTAGCTGAAAAAGGAAATGACAAACTACTCTAGTGTCTTTGCCAAGAAAACTCAAAATGCAGTCATGAAGAGTTGGGCTCAACTAAAATGACTGGACACAAATGAGGAGTTGAGCCCCTCAGTTTTGAATTCTTTGCAATCTCAAAAAAAGTTGTGGATGTTTTTGCATATTATTAGTATTTGTTTTGCCTAGGATTAATCCTTTCTTCAATCTATTCTCCTTTTAATCTCCCTTCTCCCTTCTCCCTTCCCCTTTTCCTTTTTTATTTCCTTACTTTCCTGTTGAATGAAATGTATTTTTGCATTTTTCTCTTTGCATTTTGTATTTTTCTCTTTTGACTAATTCAGATAAAACTGAAGTTAAAGATCAGTCAATATCTAACAAAATAAATAAATAAAATAGAATACAGGCAGTTATTAATAATATATAGTTTTCTAAATCAATATATGATCCACAGCAATCTTTATATAGGGTTAAGTGGTTCCCATTGCAATTTGATTTTGATAACACTTCTCTAATTCATTAAAGATCCATTTTCACCTAAAGGATTATACTCAGTTTTTCTGGGTAAATTAATCTTGGTTATAAGAGTATAAACTCTGCTTTCTCAAATATTGTATTCATCATAATGATGGTTGCTAAATCATTTGTAATCATTACTATTACTCCTTGGTTATATTTTTCTTTATCGCTGTCATATTTTTAATTTGACCTAGAAGTTTGGGATTTTGGCTATAATGTCCTCTGGATTTTTTTTTCACTTGAGGATTTCTTTTAAGAACTGGCCAATGTTTAGGACAGTTTTATGACTTCTTGAAATTTGATATCTAACGATTTTTCTTGCACAACAATGATAAGTCTGGAAATGTGTATACATATATTTGATTTGCCAAATATTTTAACATAATTAACACGTAAAAAAAAGAAATTTGATATCTAGGTCCTTTTTGGGGGGAGAGAGGTCTTTTAGGTGTTATAATGATTCGTAAATTTCCTAGATTTTTTTCATGTCAGTTTGTTTTTGCTATAACTTACACTTTCTTCTTTTCCCTCTTCTCCTTCTCACTCTTCTCCCTCTTCTCCTTTTTCTCCTGTTTCTTCTTGTCCCTTACTTCTTCTCTGTCCTTCTTCCTCTTCCTCCTATTCTTTTTCCTCTTTCTCCTTCTTCTTTTGTCTTTTGACTATTTTAATTTTTCTTTCTGTCTCACTGAATCATTATCATGTATTTGGCTCACTCATTTTTAGGGAGTTTGTTGCTTGAGCAAGGTTTTCAGCTGATTGCGCCAAACTATTAATTCCCTTGCCAATTCTTTCTTCCATATCTCTTGTTTCTTTTCCATTTTTTTCCCTCTAGCATTATCCTTTCATTTATCAAGCTATTTTTAAAAACTATTTCAAAACTCTTAATTCATTTCTTCTGGGAATGCTAGTTGAATTTGTGTTCAAATTATATTTTTCTTTCAGGCATTGCTTATTGTATATTTGGGATTAATTTGCTTTTTTGGGGGGAGATGGATTTGTGTCTTGATTGTCACTATTATAGTTTTTAATGTTGGGATTTGCTTGTTTTTTTTGTTTGTCCATGTCCTTATTCAGATGTTATATTATAGCCAGGTTCTGTACATGTTTAGAGGGGCATAGCTAGAAAACTCAGACTGGGGATCTGCAAGCTTTCAGTGCTCCCCAAGTGATTTGATCCAGAGCCAAATTTAAATTCCTGCCTATCTGATTTGAATTTCTGCCAGATCCTGATTTGAGTTTAGGTGTGAAAACTAACTGCTACTATATTCAGGCACCAACAGCTAGACAAAATACTCTATTGGTTTAGAGTCACAGAACTGTACTCTTCCATTTTGTTTGGATTTCCTGCCCAGCTTGTTCTTCCTTGTGCTTCAGTCTAACTAGTCTAAAGCTGGAATTGAGACTCTCCTTTGCTCCTGGAGGGTCCAAGTCACATATTTACTGCTTGCTTCTTGATTGGTTTACTGCCTAAGGTTCATGACTGCTCTTTAACCTGGAACACTACCTAGCTATTTTAGGTCTATGACCTGGAAGTTGGAATTCTATGAGAAAGCTGACAGTTGGCACCTATTCCAAGGTGACAAGTTTAGATACTTCACTGGGGGATTTGGAGCTTCCTCTTGCCCTGTGCACAATCTCTCCCTTTTCTGGAAATATTTTGTGCAATATGCTTTCTCCGTTTGTCTCCCTATGTTGAACTGGGCCAGAAAAAATGACTCATGGTGATTTTTTGCCTGCATTTCTTGATCTGGATTTGATCTGGTACATTTTCTAGATCTGTCTGGAGTAGATTCTAGATCTGTTTGGGGACAAGAGGCAGAGTTTGCTGTTTCTTATACTCTGCCATTTTGCCCATCAATGCAAAAATAAAGGTTTTGAATTTTTAGGGATATTTTATAGTGATCTTAATGAACCAAAACTTCTCTCTAAAGGAAAAGCTTGTCTTTAAAAAAGTTGTTTTATGTCATCTGCATTTTTCAATATATTCTTTCTTCTTCTCTCTTTCAGAAAACTATGCTTTTTAATAAAAAAATACAGAAAGTTCAACCAAACCAATAAACATATTGAAAAAGGTGGAAATTATTTTCAGTGTTCCATATTCATAGTCCCTCACTTATACAAAGAAGCAATGGGAGTTGCCTTCTTATATCTTTTCTTTGGAGCCATGCTTTGTCAACATAATTCATAACATTTATTTTCATTATTTTGTTATTGTTCTAGAATTTTATATTGTGGTTGTTATTTAAAATACTAGCTGATTCTGCTTATTTCACTTTATATCAGTTCATATAGGTGAACTATTCTTCTATACATTCAACATGCTTAGTATTCGTTTTAACATAGCAATTTGTTGTTTAGTAATTTTTCAGTCATATAAGACTTTTTGTAACCTTATTTGAGTTATAAATTTGTAACCCTATTTTCTTGGCAAGGATACTGGAGAAGTTTACCATTTTCTTCTCTAGCCCATTTTATAGTTGAGGAAACTGAGACAAATAGGATCAAGTGATTTGCTCAAGGTCACAAAGAGAGCAATTGTTTGAGGTCAGATTTGAATTCCAGAAGAAGAGTCTTTTGGATTTAAAGTATGATATTTTATCCACTGCACCACCTAGCTGCCCATCTGTGGGCTTTATAGAACCTGAGTTTCTAAGGAAGGAAGGGAATTTGCTTCACAGCTTTGATTGTTTTTATATAGCATAGTCCCATCAAGTTCCAAGTCCAAACCTACCCCTCACCTTTACCTCTCTGGCTTGTATCCTAACATCTGGCTTCTTAATACTTCCCTATTGTAATGATCACAATATCTAACCAACATCTCTGTGGCTAAAAATTCTGCATCTGAGAACTTTATCACTTAAAGTTAGGACTGAAAAGACAAATGAAACAAGACCAAAACTGCAAGTCCATTTTTCAGGGTCAAAGTACCTACAGAGAGAAGGGGAAGATAGCTTTTCCCAACCCAGCTTAGTGCATGATGGTCATGCTTCAGATGAATGAACCTTCAATCTCTGTCCAGACATGACTAAATACAAAGAAAGATAGTCCTTCAGTCATATACATGTAATTATACAGCGCATTCCAGGCAATTCCAATCAGGCCATAGAAAGTGCTTATTCCAATCCATTTGGAAGTGGAATACAAAATGTCTTCTTCAAGAAGCAAGTCTGTTGTTTCCCACATTTTATTTTCCATCTTAGTTGATCTGGGCGCATGCCTAACTCTGCTATACTTGTCAAATAGAGAGGTCTTAGCTAACTTGTGTTGGGGGGAATTATCAAATATGTTACTTTTAATTTTTCCTTGACTAGTTTGCTACAATTGATTAACTTTTCTATTTTTTTAAACCAATACCAAATTGTTTTGATGATTACTGTTTTGTTCTATAGTTTAAAGTCTAGGAGTGATATAACCATTTCAATCATATCTTTAAAAATATTTTGCTTTGATATTCTAGATCTTTTGGTCATTCAAATGAATTTTATTATTTTGTTTAGCTCTGCAAATTATTTTTTTGATAGTTTGATTTATAAAGCACCACATCTATAAATTCAGTTCTATTTTCACTTCTGTTTTCTCCCCAGTATAACCATGGGCACTCACTATTCCTTCAGTTAATTAATTTGGTTTTAAAATTATTAAAGGAGCATTTTATAACTATACTTATCCAAGTATTAAGAATTTTGAACTCCCTAATATTTAATTAATTTTGTAGTTATTTTGAATGGGATTTTTGCTTTTTCTTAATATTTTCTGAATTTTGTTATTGCTATATAGAACTGCTATTGGCTTTGTGGGTATATTTCATAGCCTGCAATTTTAATGTAGTTATTAATTATCTCAGTTTCTTGTCTAATTCTCTAGATTTTCTATATTAGCTGTCATGCCTTCAGATAAAATGAATAGTCTTGCGTTTACTCATCTTTATGTTTTTAATCTTTTTCTCTTGTCCTTTTTTCTAGTTAGCATTTTTAAAAAACTATATCAAATAACTTGGGAAAAGGGATGTCTTTATTTTATTCCTGTATTTATTGTAATACCTTCTATGGTGTCCCTATTGGATACAATAAATTATTTTAGTTTTAGATAGAAAGAGATATACTTTTGTAATTTTTTCAGAGGATAAATAGATATTGTATTGTACTTTAACAAAGACTTTTCTACATCCACTGAAATAATTATATGATTTTAGGTGAATTTGGTTTTTTAATATAATTAATAAAGTTAATTATTTTTATAAAGTCGAATCATTCTTGCATCTCTTGGATGAATAGAACATTATTACATATAGTAAATGACATTTAGCTCCTTTTGACCCAGCCCTCAAGCTTTTAAGATTACCTCTTACCTATCTTGTATCATATGTATGCATGAATGTGTGCATATATCTCCCCTACTAGAATATAAACTCTTTGAAGATTCAAGCTGTTTCATTTTAGTCTTTGTATCTCTAATACATAGCACAATGACTGTTATACACTAAATACTTAGTAAATATTTGTTGAGTGATAGTTTAATATCTTTCTTCAGATATCATCACCATATGAAATATTTCTACTTCTTTCAATGGATCCTCTTAGCACATGTCTCCAGTCTTACCAGTCAGGTTATTCATATTTATTTACTGTTTTGTGAGAATTGCTATAAAGGTTTTTATTAATTTATCCTAATTCCCTTCCTGCTACAGATACTTTTATTTTTCTTTAGAAGGAATGAAGATTAGCTATCATCTTCTTTGTATTAGATCTTTGTAGTTCATTTTATATTAATGCATTTCATTGACTGGTTTGAGTAGTCTACAAGATCATTTTAACACCTTAAATATATGCTCATATTATGCCATATTAAATGTATTTTAATTGAACCATTTATTCAAGATTTAAAAAAGATTATCATCTTTGGTTTATTTCTTTCCCTTCCCTTTAGCAGTACTAAAATGATATATATGATATATGCTAAAATGATTAATATGATAATTCCCTGGATTCTTCATAATAAAAGTACTTTATCTAGTAAACACTATTATAATCACTGGACCTTGAGATTAAAATGCATTAAATTTCAAAAGCTTACATTTTTGCATACTTAATATTTATAATTGATAATTTGAGATTTTTAACATTTATTATGTTGTATCTGAGTTTTTAAATATTTTAAATATTGGGACTAGAATAAGCAAGTAATTTTAGTAAGTAAATATGTTTTCTGCATGTGAAAAGTAAAAGTTTTGTCTTTTCTTGGACCTTGATATTTAGCTTTGCATCCATCTTTCTTTTCATTTTGATCCTTGCTAATGTGGTGAAATTAGGCATAATCAAATGAGTCTATAGAAATTTTAAGGATCCAGTCAATCCAATTAATTAGGAAACACTTTTTACCTGTGTTACATAAAGCTCATTTTTAGTATCCATCCTGGTTCATTCCCTCTATGCCTTCTTCCAGGACTATTGTATTGATCTCCTACTCCACTCATTCTAATGCAAGTTTTAAAATCTCACTAGATTAATTTTCCTAATTCACAGATCTCTTGCTCAAAAGTTATCTATGATTCTCCACTAATTCCTATGGAATACAAACTCTTTAGACTTTCACTAAAAGAAAGATCTTCACAATCCAGCTGGAACCCTTGTATTCTCATTCCAAACTATCTTTCATGCACTATACATTCTAGCCAAATTGTATTGTTTACTTTTCCCCATTCTTGACTACCATAACCTGTCTTTTCTCTTTTCCTCAAGCTATTACCTAGCCCTGTATTTCTATCACCCAATATTTTTGTCTGTTGAAAAAAATATAAATGTATCTATCTATATCTATCTATCTATCTCTCTATATCACCTCCTAAGTTCATTGCATATGGTGCCACCTCCATGAAGATACTGGCAGCTAGAAACTGTCTTTACCTTTTCCAGTTTTGCATACAACTGAACTTAAAAGTTCTAAATACTTTGTCGACTCAAAATCATATTTTTTGTCTGCACATCACATCTTCTCTTTCTATATTGTAACCTTCTATGAGAGATAGACTGTCATTTTTATATTTGAATTTGATTTTTATCTTGGCACAATGCTTGCACATAGTAGATAACTAATAAATGTTACTTGAATTGATATAGATTTTAGCAGGCCTTAATACTGTCCCACCTTCCGAACAAAGAAAAATAAAATTGCTTCTTACATTACAGCTGACTGAATTTATTTGATCTACAGGATACTTAATGGATTTTTTAAAAAAATCCTTACAAACTAAAATAGATCATATCAGCTAGAATTTCTAGATAAATTTGCTTAATTTTTTTTAGAGTTCTGAGGACATGAATAAAAGCTGTGAATGCTATGACTCCCTAGAGTTGGAAAGTAGTGAGAACAATGGCATTTCTCTAATCTAATACAGCATGGAGAGAATTTTTCTTAACTGCTATCTAACTTCTGGATTACTGAGAAGAGTTGATTTCATAACTTTTAATAGGAATAGTTTCTCTAGTAGTTACTATAATTGTGGCTCAAGCTAATTAACTCTAGGACCATTTGTCTTCTATCCTCTGACTGACATAACTTAAATATGGCCTAATCACCTCACCAAGCCAGCTGTAGCAATTCCAGAGAAGTGTCACCCTCAAAATATATGAATATAATATTCTTTTTAACTACTAGATAAAGGCAGACTGTTTTTCTCCTTGATCTGCTTAAAGAGTCAAGTTGATGTTGAAGAAAATCCTGTATGATGGTATTTTCTATGATTCACAATGAAGGGTATTTTTTTTAAACCATCACATTTTGAGAAAGCTCTTTTTAGTGTCTCAGCATGCAGGACAACAAATCATCTTAAATGATACTTAATCTTTAGAAAGTATTTACAACAATCCAATGCCCCCTAGAATAAAAGAGAGCATTTAATGTGACAGACCATGATGTAGGAGAAGTCATATAAAGGGAAAACACAGCTTGAATTGCAATATTACTGGGTGACTTACACCTCCCTGCTGAAGGCAGCAGACTTGCAGTTACTGAACTGCTAATCTGTTCTACTGTTTTTTAATCAGATGTTGGCATTATCTGCCACTAATTGCTTTTTCATTTCCACTTGTAATTATTCCATTGCATGTTTGTAGTGAGAAGCTGAAAATGAGGCAGATCACTGAGAAAGAATTAATTGTTAATGAATAATCATCAGGAGGAAGCCAATTTCATTATCTTCAAAGAGGTAGCCAGAGATTAACCGCTAACAGTAGTTCTCCTACTTTCTGTGCATGACTGTAAAGTAATCACAAATAATCACACCCTCCAACTTCATCAATTATTTTCTATTATGTGGATTGATACCCATTTTTGTCTGTTGTTTAATGATAATGGTGGGGCTCGTGCTGGGGAGTGCTAATTGGAAGGTGTTACATTCAGTGGGCTCAAGGCCTAATTATTAGAGCATCTTCTTCATTAGCACATGATCATACAAGGATTGCATGATGGGAGTTAGTAATTTTTTTTTCAGGCATAAGAAAATCATGTAGGCACATTTTTCATGCCTATAGGCCCAACAGCCTTCAGAAAATCAGACTATAGATCTTTATTTTATGTTCTGTTTTTGTAATTGCTTCTTTTGAGCATAGCAGGATGAGCAGAACACTAGAGAATTAGAATTTTTCTTTTGTTATTGTTATTGTCATTAATCTGAAGTTGGTTTCCCGTAAGTCTTCAAAACAAAAGATTTGTTTAGAGGCCATTAATCATTTTGTGTATTTTAAGTTTTTCTCTGTTTCTGTCCTTTCCCAGTCTTCCCTTTTCCCCTGAATTTGACATTGTCTCCTCTGGAGTTATGATGACTTACTGTCATCTAAATTTAAAAGACAAAATGTTACCTGAATAATCAGACAATATTACCCTCAAACCAGCCTCTGATAGAGGCAGAAAATCATAATTCTTCACATCTGGATAACATAGCATTGTTGTAAGAATCTCTCTCTTCATTATTCAGTGATTTTGCTCTCTCAAACATGATAAGGAATAAGAATCTACTATACTAATATGCAATAATTTGACATCAAACCTATACTCATATTTCCTTCTTGCACAATCACAAAGACCTTTCTTTGTGATTGTGCAAGTCTGTTGGAGCATGGCAGTGATGGCAGTTTCCAGTGTGAGAAGACTTATCATTGTAAATTGTACCACAATCCTGAAAAGGAGTACCTACTATTTACAGAAAGATATCTACAGTGTTACTACACCATAAACAGTAAGGGGGTTGAAAAGATGGTCAGAAGAAGGTCTCTTTACTAGCACTGAGGAAGGACTTTGTTGCTTTAGCACACTAGAATTTATAGCCACATTGAAGTAGTACCCTTTTCATAGCTCCAGGGCAGAAAACAGTGCTAGTTAAGTCCTTAGAAGGATCTCTGAAAACAGTTGCACAAAACTCTTGAGGTCTGGGACATTACACCTTCCACCCTGGAAATAGAGTCCTACTTTAATAAAGAGTTAAAATCTAGGTATGGGCTAGGAAAAAAAGCAAAGAACAGAAAAGTTTTCTGACCATAGAAAGTTACTATGGTGACAAGGAAGATCAAAATATACACTCAGAAGAAGATAGCAAACTCAAATGTCCTACATCTAAGAAAAATGAGAATTGGTCTCAGGCCATGGAAGAGCTCAAAAGAAATTTTGAAAATCAAGTAAGAGAGAGGAAAAATTGATAAGAGAAGGGAGAGTGATGTAAAAGGAAATATAAAATTCCAATGAAGAGAAGAATGCCTTAAAAGCAAAATTGGCCAAATGGGGAAAGAGCTACAAAAGTTCATTGAGGAAAATAATTCCTTAAAAATTTTAATTGAGTAAATGGAAGATAATGACTTCATGATAAATCAAAAACAATAAAACAAAACCAAAATAATGAAAAAAATAGAAAACAATGTAAATGTTACTCCATAGAGACACATGAGGACTGTTTAGCAACCAACCATAGAGAAGTATGTTTGGGTCTATAAGCATAATGCTCAAATAATTCAATGGATCCATAGTCTCAAGTATATGGCTGTCTCACACATTAATGTGGATAAAACTCATTCATGCTTAACTATTATGTCCTATTCTTTTCCATATCCTATCAAAAATTCCCCACAGGGAATTAATGAAAAAAAAGGCTGATGAAAGTGGCCTTGCTGTACAAGATCTAAAACTATATTATAAAGCAGTGGTCATCAGAACCATTTGTTACTGGCTAAGAAATGGAATAGTCTATCAGTGGCATAGGATAGAATCACAGGACAAATTAGGCAATAACTATAGCAATTTAGTGTTTGATAAACCCAAAGACCCCAGCTTCTGGGATAAGTACTCACTATTTGACAAAAACGGCAGGGAAAATTGGAAACTAGTGTGGAAGAAATTAGGGCTTGACCCACACTTAACACTGCATACCAAGATAAGATCTGAATGGGTTCATGATTTAGATATAAAGAGTGATATTATAAGCAAATTAGAGGAACATAGGATAGTTTACCTCTCAGACATGTGGAGATGGAATAAATTTATATCCAAAGAAGAATTGGAACTCTTAATTGAACACCAGATAGATAATTTTGACTAAATTAAGTTAAAAAGTTTTTGTACAAACAAAACTAATACAGACAAGATTAGGAGGGAAGCAATAAATTGGTAAGTCATCTTTACATTTAAGGGTTCTGATAAAGGCCTCGTTTCTAAAAGATATAGAGTATTGTCTCATATTTATAAGAATTCAATCCACTCTCCAATAGATAAATGGTCAAAGGATATGAACAGACAATTTTCAGATGATGAAATTAAAACCATCTCTAGTCATATGAAAAGTTGCTCCAAATCACTATTGATCAGAGAAATGCAGCAAATTAAGACAACTCTGAGGTACCACTATATACCTGTCAGATTAGCTAAAATGATAGGAAAAGATAATGATGAATTTTGGAGGGGATGTGGAAAAACTGGGACATTGATACATTGTTGGTGGAACTGTGAACAGATCCAACCATTCTGGACAGCAATTTGGAACTATGCTCAAAAAGTTATCAAACTGTGCATACCCTTTGACCCAGCAGTGCCTCTACTGGGCTTATATCCCAAAGAGATCTTAAAGGAAGGAAAGGGACCCACATGTGCAAGAATGTTTGTGGCAGCCCTTTTGTATTGGCTAGAAACTGGAACCTGAATGGATGCCCATCAATTGGAGAATGACTGAATAAATTATGGTGTATGAATGTTATGGAATATTATTGTTCTGTAAGGAACGACCAGCAGGACGATTTCAGAGAGGCCTGGAGAGACTTGATGAGCTGGTGTTGAGTGAAATAAGCAGAACCAGGAGATCATTATACAAGGCAACAACAATAGTATATAATGATTAATTCTGGACATGGCTCTCTTCAATAATGAAATGTTTCAAACTAGTTCCAATTAAAGCCATATACACCTAGAGAGAGGGATATGAAATGTGGACCACAACATAATATTTTCATGCTCTTTATCGATGTTTGCTTGCATTTGGTTTCCTTTCTGAGATTTTTTTTCTTGCTTGCTTTTTTAAATGGTTGAGTACAACAATAGTGACAATAAAGATGTTTCATATTTCTTTTATGCATTTAATTTTTCAGAATATTTTCATATATATTTATTTACCATAATAATAGTTTTATTCAGAGCCATTAATAGCAATGAGATATTTGGAAGTTGGAGGAGATGAGGGAAAGGGCAGCAGGGAATTCTTTCTCTGGTTCCTAAGTCTCACTTTGTGATCCCTGAATCCACCCAGGGCCAGGTCTCTCTGGATGGAGGAAGATCCCTTCCTAACATGACTGAATTCATGGAGGGTCTGTCTTTTACATAACCATCACCGCTCCCCAACTGATTTTGCTCTAGGCACAGTTTCAACTCCGCCTAGCTACTTTCACCCCTGGTAATATTCCCAGTAGGATGATGTGTCAATGAAGAACAAAACGATTCCTAAAGTGAAACACTTGGTGCTGGTTTAGAAATAATTATACTTTAAACACATAAATATTACTACTTTGAGAAATAAGTAACTCTTCATGAATTTATAGCATTAAACTTGAAGATGAAAGTTTATTCATTTCATTGCTTTTTAAACATATTATAGGTCAGGGTGGTTTATGATTAGAAGAAAGGTGAATAAATCTTGGCACAATTAGAGAAACTGCTGTAGAGCTGTTTCTGTCTGCAGCCCAGACTTTGGGAGTATTAATTCTGACAGTCACCTCCAGCTACTCTGTACAACTTGCTCTTACAAATGGGATCTTATTAACACTTAATAAATTTTCTGTACTGTATGCAGGAGATATGAGCTAATTACACACCACTGAGTTCATATCCTATTCCTCTCCATGGGAAGAATCGGGCTGTGAATCAAGTGGAACACGAGGCAGTGCTTCCCAGGAACTCTGCCATCAACAGAACCCCTCAAAGCAAGTGAAAGACAATCCTCCAAGCGATGCTAATGTTCCCATTTTGTCATGTGATATCAATTTCAATAGTTTATGTCTCATCAGAGAGGAGTGATTCTATAACATGCTCCCTCCTGGTGCAAGATGGCAGATAGTAAAATATAAATCACAATAGACAATTGCCAGAGGTAGAGCCAATTCATTTCACTGAAAACGCCAGCATGTTAATTTCTGAGTTTGAATGCCACTTTTTATGCTGTGAAATGAGTATATATGTTATAATGGGTGTCAACCAGTACATTGATATATACTTCAAATCCAGTATGTTTTACATTTAGAATAAGATGACTTTCATCACCTTTCTTTCCTTCTTTGTGCTTATTTTTGGCATGGATTCTGACAATCTATTAAATAAATATTAATCCCTAGTTGCCATCAAAGCAGGCTTTGCCATATTACGATTTTAAATATCTTCATTAATTGCTTAACTACATTTTCTCAAAGTTCCTAAGGGATCCCTTGATGCTAGTCCCTCTAATGTGTTACCGAGTGATTCATAACTTCAACCTGTTTAATACAGAAAGTGTTTTTAGCTGGAAATTTTTGCAGACACTTCTATCAGAAAAAAGCAACCTTTTTGACATTAAAGTGCTAAAGCTATAAAAGTTAGTTAAAAGTTTCCACTTGTGCTAGGTAAGAATAAATATGCTGCCATTTTTTATGTTGATTATCTAAAGTGAACTATTATGTTCAAGAAAATACATTCAATTAAACAACTATATAAAAATGAAGGCAAGGATTTCGTCCACATTCCATGAAAGAGAAGCACTATAAGAAAGAAAGTTATGCTACTGTCAATTCTGTATTCACTCTCAATAGATTGTATAGGAAAGTTTTGTTTTGTTTTACAGGAAAGTTAGAAAAAAGAAGAGAAGTAAGGACAAATAATAGTAGTAGTTAAGTTTTAATAACATTAGTAAACATTTATACATAACAAAGCTTCTTAAACTGCAGGTCCCACATGAAGTAGTGCAACTAAATATGGGGGTCATGAAATTATCATTTATTATTAGTAAATGTTTGATTTGCATGACTATTTTATATAGCTATATGCCTTTTATATAGTCATGTAAAAATTTCTCAGAGCAAAAGGGATTGCAAGTAGAAAAAGTTTAAGAAGCCCTGATTGATATATAGCACTTTGAAGTTTACAGAGTGTTTCACAAATATTATCTCATTTGATCTTCACAACAAAGTTGAAAACTAAGGCTATTATTATCCTATTTAACAAATGAAGCATCTGAGACTGAAAGAGATTGAGTTGGACACAGCCAGTAAGCCTCTAAGATAGAATTTGAATAAAGAATATGTAAGTCTAAGTTTTTTATCCAATGTACTAATTAGATGTCTTGGAAGAAACCAGTATGTAAGGGATGAAAGAGATAGAAAGAAAAACAGAGGATAAGAAATATGATAATCATGCAGTGTTATGAAATCTCAGGGAAATGAGAAGACAAGAAGGAAAGACAATTTTGTCAAAAATTGAGAAAGGTCAAGGAAAGGAAGACAGGTTGGGATTTAGTGTTAAAAAAAGTCTTCAGTAACTCTGGATAAAGTGATTTTGATAGAGTTGTGTGCATGTATGTATGGAAACATATTTAAAGAGTGGTTTGGTGGCACAGAAGTAGAAAAAGTCACTGTTCTTTTTGGGAGGTATGATAGTGAAAGAAAGTAAAGGGATAGGACAACAGAATAAAGAGCATACAACACAAATGAACAGACATCTCTTGATTTTTGTTTCTTTTTGGTTTTGCTAGGGGACACTTGAGAATGTTTATAGTTTCAGGGGAAAAAGTCAATAGAGATTGTGCAAATGAAAGAGAAAAAAAAAGATATTATTGAACATATGAGGTGTCAGGGAAGATCCAAAGAGTGGGGCTTGAGAGCAAAAGAGGCAGATTACTAAACTCTCTGTGATATTAGAGATCGGGATAATGAGTGAATACATAAGGAAAGTACTATCCAGTCTAAAGATGTCTGAAAAGGAAATTCTCATGTCCCAAAAGATAAAAAGTAAGGAAGAAAACATGAAAGGAGCTCCTATATGTATGTGTATGCTCCATAAAGGTAGGAACCAAGTATAACTTGAAATTTGCATCCTAATTCCAATATGCTTTAAAGTTTTCAAAGTGCTATATATTTATGTCATTTCATCTAATCTCTTCATCTTTGTGAGGCTGGTACTCTAGGTATGATTATCCCCATTTTATAGATAAGTAAACTAACTTTCAGGGACAAATGACAAAGCTGTCTGCCTTTCTTGTTTTGATTTCTTTCCCTTTCATTCATTCTTAAGTCTCTGCAGTATGGATCCTATCCTCATCATCCAATGGAAAATTCTCTTTCCAAAGTGAGCAAGCTCTATTAATTTAAAACTCTGTTGGACTTTACTCAATCCTCATTTTTCTTGAACTCTGAAACATTTACTCATTCTGTCATTTGTCTGATTGTTCTCACTCTCCTTGGGTGGGTCATCATTGAAATCCCTCTTCCTAACTAGAGTTGTTTTCCAACATTCATTTCCAGTCCATTGTCTCTCTTTATTCTGTCTTGGTGACCATATCAACTCCACTGCGTTTGATGACTGTCATTATAAAGATAATGCTCAGATCTATATATCTAGCCTTAGACTTTCTCCTCAATCATAGTCTCATATCAACAACTTCCTATTGTTATAATGCTTCAGAAATATGGTGAGTTTAGTTCCAGACCATCTCAATAAAGGAAATATCTCAATAAAGAAAATCATATAAATTTCTTGATTTCCCAGTGCATATAAATGTTATGTTTATACTATCTTTTTATCTATTAAGTGTACAATAGTATTACATCAAAAAAGAAATATTCATACCTTAATTAAAAATATCTTGTTTCTTGAAAATATTAAACATCATCTGATTCAACAGAGAGTCATAATCTTTAAGCTGGGAGAAGGTGTGGGTGTGTGAGTCTTGTCTTGATGTTCATGGCTACTGACTAATTAGGGTAATGGTTGCTGAAGATTGGTGCACTTATGACAAATTCAAACATTGAAGTTTAATGCCTCAATTCACTCTTCTTTTCATCTAAATATTTAGAAGCTATTGTAAGGTTATTAATTTGCTTAATTTCAATACTGTTATGTTTTAAGGAATAGGGAGGCCTGAGTAGAGGGAAAAAGATGGTGAACAACCATTTTTGAGCAATTAGAACACATACAACATGCCCATTCTATATGGACATGGTTCATGGCACCCTACACAATTTCAATAATAACAC
Organism: Myrmecobius fasciatus; assembly: GCA_023553655.1. Taxonomy (NCBI): domain Eukaryota; kingdom Metazoa; phylum Chordata; class Mammalia; order Dasyuromorphia; family Myrmecobiidae; genus Myrmecobius; species Myrmecobius fasciatus. Next base: position 11,978 of record JAJPUD010018411.1, on the reverse strand, counting down.
CAGACATCATTGATTACAGATCACCATGATGGATATAATAGTAATAAAAAAGGTTAAAATATTGAGAGAATTACCAAAGCACAATATAGAGATATGATGTGAGCACATTAGAAAAATGGCACCAATAGATTTATTTGAAACAGGATTGACAAAAACCTTCAATTTGTAAAAATTTACAATATTTATAAAATGCAAAAAGCACAATGCAATAAGATGTATGCCTATATTTCCAAATGTATGTTTTGTAGACATATCAAACTAAATAGGTTTAATACAGACCTCATTATTCTACTTTTCTCATCACCACCACCCAACCAATTCCTTTTTCTAATTTCTCTTTATGTAGTTCTTTTGAAATACAAGAGTATCAATCATTTTTTTTTATTTGTGCTAATTTTGATCTAACAATGAATAGCAAGAAAACAGGGTCTTTAGCTGCCACCATCATACCATCAATTCTTGGAATCATTGGTTACAGCAAATGTTGACATTCTGAATGCCATGAATCAACTCAGTTACTTCAGGAGTATACTCATTTTTTCCCTTGTGAATAAAGCAGATCATTTAAGCGTAAAGCGTTAAACAGAGGACACTGTCAGTGGGAAAAAAAGAAATGGGAAAAAAAAACAGTTCTGGAAGGACATCAGTGAGAGAAAATGCCTAATTCTTGTACATATATTTGAGTGACAAATCTAGTCAGTAATTTGAAGGACATATTTAAGAGGTTGCTTATGTTGCATAACATGTCCTTCAGTGTCACTATTGGGATTTTGGCAGCTGTATCCCAATGTTAAAATTCTAATATTAACAATGATGAATACATTTGGGCAGCATTCTTTGAACTTTATTTTTTTATAAATATAGAGAGTATTACCACCTTTCCACTCACCCAGATTTGAAACCTTGGAGTCATCCTTACCATCTCATCCCCTCATTCAACATAGCTCAATAGCTTCTAAGTCTTGTCCATTGCATCTCCACAAAATTTTCTATATCTGTTCCTTCCTCTTCATTAACATTTCCATGTCCTTAATTTTGGCCTTAATTATTTCTATAAATTGACTATATTGAACTAACCTCTGGAGACTGATCATGGTAAAAGTAAGCAGTGGGATCTATTCTCAGAATTTGATACACGATATGCATCAAACATTGCTTATTGAAAGAATTGATATTCTTAAGAGTGAGGCATAGTGGAAAAAAGAAAAGCTGGAATATTATCTAAAAGATAATAATACAGAAATTGGCAGAGGAAGGAAAGACCTTTGGGACTAATATTTTAATGGTTTTAACCTCATGATAGATCAAAGATGAATTTTAAGAAGAATAACTAAGAGGATTGCTTGTTATCCATAAAATGAAGATCAGAATTGACCAAAAAGGAAAAGAATCAAAAAGGATGACTTTGAGAATAATAAGGAAGGTCATATGGTACCACAAAAAGAGTACTGGGTTTTGGAGTTGAAGTAACTGATTTTAAATTCCACCTTTCTTGCCTACTACTTCTGTGACTCTATCACAGCCTCTCTGGGTCTCACCTTCCTCAACTGTGAAATGGAAAAGTTGTATTTAGATGATCTCTGAGAGTTTTATTATTTTAATAACTATGTAACTTAATAACTAATCTCAAAAACTTAGTAGCTTCCTATCATCTTAATTTTTTTTTAATTTTTTTATTTGCAAAACATATGTATGGGTAATTCTTCAACATTAACCCTTACAAACTTTCTGTTACAAATCCCCCCCCCATCCCCTAGATGGCAGGATATCCACTACATGTTAATTATGTTAAAATACTTGACAAACCAAATATATGTATACATATTTCCACACTTATCATTGTTGTGCAAGAAAAAATTGTATCTACAAGAAAGAAAAATCAGGTAAAGGAAACATAATGCAAGCAAACATCAATCGAGAGCATGAAAATGTTATATTGTGGTCCACATTTCACATCCCTCTCTCTGGGTGTATATGGCTTTCTTCAGTGAACAATTGGAGGTGGTTTGAAACATTTCATTGTTGAAGAGAGCCATGTCCATCAGAATTGATCATCATATAGTATTGTTGTTGCCATGTATAATGATCCCCTGGTTCTGCTCATATGAAGGATGATAAAACCAAAATCCTGGAGCAGGCTACCACAGCTCCAGGGAGAAATTACTACAATTGGGTAATTTGCTCCTTATATCATCTTAATTTTTAAAGAAATATTTAAACATGCATTTATCTTTTCTACTATTTTTCCACATAACAAAAAACCCCCCCAAAACTGGAAAATAAAACTGTATCATAAACATGTAAATGACAGCCAATCAAATACCTACATTGGCCACAATCCAAATTGTAAATCTCTGCATTTAATTCATCATCTCTCTGCTAGGTGTGTTTCTTCTATGATCTTCTTGCTTTTTGGCTTCTAATTGCATTGATCAGAATTCTCAAATCATTAAAAATTTTATTCTTTACAATACTGTCTTTGTATGAATTATTCTCCTAGTTCTGTTTCCTCAGATCATAAAGATATTTCCAATTTCTTCTGAACTGTCCATTTCATAATTTATTATGGCACAAAACATTTTATTAGGCTTATATACTATAATTTGTTTTGTCATTCCAGACTTGAATGATATCTCTTTAGTTTCCAATATTGGGCTACAATGAAAAAAGCTGCTAAATTTTTTTGGGGGGTACACATAAATTCATTCCCTATTTCTGTGATCTTTTTGCTTCCTAGAATGGCTAGAAAGCCATGCATCATTTTCCCAATAGGGCAGTTTCATCCAAATCCTCCAATATTTGATTTTGTTTGTTTGTTTGTTTGTTTTTATTTTTTGGTCATCTTTGCTAGTCTGGTAATAGGTGGAAATTTAAAGTTACCTTAATATGCATTTCACTGATTATTAGTAACAGATCATTTTTTCATTAGATTATTAATAGCTTGGATTTCTTCCCTTGAAAACCTCTTTAACCAATTATCTTTTGAAAAAGTAACATCTGTGATCTTATGACAAAGCAAAGGAAAATATTTTGGAAAAGAATTCAGCAAAAGGTAGTTACTCATGTAAGAGAAGGGAAAACATTGAACTATTCATTTAACTCCGCAGAGAAAGAAAAAAATGACAAAAGAAGAGAAATAAAAAAATATAAAAATAAATTAGCAATTTAAACAAATTGAGATGACAGGTAAACTGAGAGGCAAAAGTTAGAATCTATTAGAACTGACACCAGAGTAATATAAACAAAATTAATTGTAAGGACAAAATACTGAACTAAAATATGACATTTTTATAATTAACCAAAATAATGGAGGAAAGTGCATCTTAAAAAAGAAATAAATTTAAATATAAATGAACTAGACAAAAATAAAATAGTGGAATAGATAAGAAAATAACATCCAAGTATCTATTATAGATATATAATTCCCCTTTGCACATGTTATAATGTAGCTAACTGGCCACTTTACTATTCCTAATCTAAATAAGTAAATAAATCTGGGAGAGGAATTCCCTTAGGATTTCTGGCCAAAACAGAAATGATTGCTATTTACATTGACTTTGAGTCAATACTCTTCAAATGAAGGACAAACAACAACAACAGTAAAAACAATTCCTAATATAAGACATATTCCATTTTCTGTTTCAGTCTTTTAATAAGTCGTCCTCTTCTTTGTCTCCATTTTCCTTCTTTTCTGTCATAGAATCCCTAGCTTTTTTCAAAGCTCAAACCAAGTATACCTAGTACATGAAGACTTTCACAATCTCCTCAGCTGCTAGTACTGCTTCCTTGAAATTACTTTGTGTGGCAGACCCTCATGACAATCTCTCGACTGTGACATTTACAAGTTTACAAGTGACTGTCACAGGTTATAGTGAATATTGTAAGTTTATACTCCCAAAAGCAGAGCTCCCAATCTTCTATCAATGAGATTACCCTTAATGGTCAGCCAGTAGATACAATTAGCTCAACATAAAGAAATTTATTAGGATAGCATATTAAGAACAATAGCTACTAATCTCCCTTACTCTTATAAACCCAGGCGTACTCTGTTCCAAATATATAGTGTCCACTGAAAGAATGGCCAAATTTTAAATTATAACAGTAAAAAGGCACAAATGTAGGAAACAATGGATGGGACACCTTATACTTTCTGCTGTCAAATTATCTTTGACTTCTTACTACCCCCCCATCACTATATCTAATTACTATCACTCCTGCTATTTCACTAAAGATGCTGATCATTACTGATCTCTTCTATTTTCTTTACTCTGTTCTCATTTGATTTTTTCTATCTCCTATCAATTTTCTTATACTTCTAAGATTTTCTAAGAAAAATGCTAAACCTTATTCATTATTCTTCAGTAAAATTAAAATCACATAATGTCACTTGCTCAGTTAACAATAGCTTTGATCACTCAAGGATTAAATAAGTAAACTGAATCTGACTGTGAAAGAAGGTGCATGTTTTTATACTCTGTAGTCAAAATCAAAACAAAATCTCAGCAGTAATGGCTTCAAATTATAGCTTCACCAAAGCACAGAGCAAACTTGATTTTTTTCTCCCCCAGTAAATCCAGATGCTAGCTCTGGTTTCCACATATTTGTGGTCCTGACATGTCTCTGGGACCATTGATTACTTTGCAGATTCAATGTACTAATTGGATTTATCATTTATCCAAGCCACAAATCAAGCCATCACCAAATAACCTCTGTATCAGACCATGAAATTAAGATTCAAAAAAGACATTTAATTAAAGCAAAACAAAAAGGTAAATAATAATGAATTCAAATAGGTAGTAGACATTCTCTTTATGCTCACACAAAATAGATTCTATCTCCAATGATGTCAGGGTAATAATACAATTTCTTTTTAATCCCTCTCCTTTTTTAACCTAGCAAAAGAAAGACACAGTTAATTCAAAGTTACTAAACCAAGGGTAAAACTGAGACTCAATTATATGTGCTTCTTGAGTTTTTCTCCCTTTAGTTTCAGAGACTGCAGACTCAAGATTGACTTTGTTCACTATGAGACTAGAATAATCACTCAATGGCCAGGATTCAATGTATAGTAGTCTCTTTGTGCATTTCTAAAATAAGAAGAAATCATCAACAAACAGAAATATTTCAATATACAAAGAACAAAAAAATCAATGTATGAATCCATGAAATCTTGTGTAAATACATTTAAAAAATTATCCTTAGAATAACAAAATTGCCCTGTATGTGTTCCATTTTGAACTTTTCATTTTCTGCTGTTTTTAAATATTTTATTGATATTCTTTCTTCATCCATATTAAGACAACTTAAGCAAAAGAAATTAGCACTATTAGTTATATATGAAAATGAACATCTCATTCTAGTCCATCATCTTCCTGCCAAGATACAAGGCCTTCCTGAATTTCAGCTTCTAATTTAGCTCATTTCCTCCCATTTCCTAGTACTCATGTTTCTCATACTAATTGCTTAGAGTTCTTTCCATATCTGCAAAGTTTCTCTGGTGTGAATTGATGCTATGTGTTCGCTGAATACTACTATGCCATTGTTTCAAGACTTTAAGTAGGTTGTCAATTGTACAGCATATAATATTGACAATGAATATTTTGGAGTTTTCCTATATAGGTAGTTAAGATAAATTCTTTTGAGTAATTATGGATGTAATTTAAACTACTGTAATGTTCCAGAGCAAGATCTAATTACCACAGTACATTTTTATAAAACTTTGTGTTATAAATTTTTCTCCCTCCTTCCCTTACTTCCCTTCTCTCCAAGACAGCAAGCAATCTGATATAAGTTAAATAGGTGCATTTCTTTAAATATGAGAAAGAAAAAAAACAAACAAAAAGGTGAAAATACTATGTTTTGATCCATATTCAGTCTCCATAGTTCTCTCCCTGGATGTAGATGGTATTTTCCATCCCAAGTCTAATGGAATTTCCTTGAATCATCAGATTGTTGAGGAGAATCAAGTCCACCATAGATGATCATCACATAATCTTCTTGGTGCTATGTACAGTCTCAGTTCATTTCCAGGCTTTTCTGAAATCAGCCTGCTCATTAGGAAATTTGCATTTTCTATAGTTATTTGTATGATAGTAAAGATGTGATCTTATGATAAAATTGATTACTTGTGAAAATCCTTGTGTTCCCTCCTAATATATCCCATGTGATAGGAACACTATTTCTCTTATACATCTTTTCTCCCACCTACAAGTGGGAAGCCTTTTCTTAAAAGAAAATAACACTTCCCTGAAATCTGATTAACTTCAACTTCTATGATACAGCTTCCTGGTCATATAAGGATATAAACAGTTGCAGCCATATGGAGTCATAATTGATAGCCTTCTGAAGCCTCTTGAATTATCATGTCCTTCATCTTATCCTTCTCACATAACTAGATATATTTGCATATGGTGAATAGAGGAGCCAGTGAAGCTAAGTGATACTTGATCCTTATTGTATATCTTTAATGTGTTAGGGAAAACTAAATGTTCCTTTTCTTAACCATTCAGTGACTTGAGAGAGCCAACTTCATAGAGGCCCAATTTGGAATCCAAATTTAAAAAGTTCTTATGTTAGAGTCATCTCTCCATCAACATGCCAAGGATGCCTCTCATATGTAAATTTATTCTCACAAATATTTTCTATAAACGAGAAGGGAAGGATATAGATAGGTAGTTATTGATGTTCCTTAGGTACTAGGTAGGTAGGTTTCCACCCTATCCCAGTCCTTACATAACTTCTTTTCCTTTAGATATTTTAAGAATCAATCTTTCTGGAATATTATTGTTCTCTGGGAAATGATGAGCAGGAAGCTCTCAGAAAAAAGGAAAGTCCTTCATGTACTCAAGCAAAGTGAATTGTTCTGATAGGACCAGCTGTAAATGACTTTGCTATTCTCAGTAGTACAATAATCTACAACTACTCTGAAGGAGTTGTGATGAAAAACTCTTATCCATACCCAGAGAAGGAACAGATTGTGTCTGAATAAAAATTGAAGCCCTCTCTTTTTCTCTCTTTTTTAAACTTAATTTTTCTCAAATGTTTTTATTTTTATTAGAGTGGGTAAGTATGCTTTCTTTCACAACTTGAATTTTATAGAAATATTGTGTAAAACTTTACATGTAGTTTCTTAATTGTGGATGGAGATAAGGGAGAGAATCTAGAACTTGTAAATTTTAAGAACAAATATAAAAAATTGTTTTTCAAATGTAAATGGGAAAAATATGAAATAAATAAATCAGAGAAAAATAATTTCAAAATGCAGTGACCTATTCTCCACATACACATAAAAACACACACATAAACACACACAAACACACACATAGGCACACACACACAAAGAATCAATCTTTCCATATCTGCACATTTTTTGAGAATACAGACTTCCTAGCCTACTGCTTTTCTTATTTTTGTTTTCTTCAAATGATTTCCATATATTCTATAAGCACATTGGGGTTTATGATATTAGAGTTCAAATATAATGGCTCCACTATTCTTGAGAAACAGAGTTAGTTATAAAAGTTTTTAATAAATCGTTTACATTTATTTCCTCTGTTGTTTTTCTGGTTCATTCTATATGAACTTGAAATGACTTTGCTTAATTGTTTGACTCAACATACTTTAACTGTTACAACTCCTGATTTTTTGCTTATTTATGAGGTCATGCTGTTAATAAGGATCAAGGGAAAAACCAGGGGAAAATAAGACCAAAAATGAATAGGAAACTAAGTAATCTAATCCTACAGGATGAATGGATAAAACAACAAATTATAGACCCAATCAATAATTTCATCAAAGATAATGACAATAATGAGACAACATACCAAAATTTGTGGGATGCAGCCAAAGCAGTAAAAAGGGGAAATTTTATATTTGTAGATTCTTACTTGCATAAAATAGAGAAAGAGAAAATCAATGAATTGAGTTTGCAACTAAATAAGTTAGAAAAAGAACAAATTAAAAACCTCCAATTAAATACCATACTTGAAATTCTAAAAATAAAAGGAGATTAATAAAATTGAAAGTAAAAAAAACTATTGAATTAATTAATAAAACTAAGAGTTGGTTTTGTGAAAAAAAACCAAAATAGATAAACCTTTAATTAATTTGATTAGAAAAAGGAAAAAGGAAAATGAAATTGTTAGTTTCAAAAATGAAAAGGAAGAACTTTCCACAAATGAAGAGGAAATTAGAGCAATAATTAGGAGCTATTTTGCCCAATTTTAAATTTGATAACTTAAGTGAAATGGAGAAATACCTACAAAAATGTAAATTGCCCAGATTAACAGAAGAGGAATTAAATTACTTATATAGTCCCATTTTAGAAAAAGGAATAGAAGAAGTTATTAATCAACTCCCTACAAAAAAATCTCCAGGGCTGGATGGATTTGCATGTGAATTCTACCAAACATTTAAAGAACAATTAACCCAATACTTTACAAACTATTTGAAAAAACAGGGAAAGACTCTTACCCAGTTCCTTTTATGACACAGATATGATCCTGATACGTAAACCAGATAGAATTAAAACAGAAAAATAAAATTATAGATCAAGTTCCTTAATGAATATTAATGCAAAAAATTTTAAATAAAATATTAGCAAAGAGATTAAAGAAAGTTTTCCTCATACAATGACTGAGAAGGAATTATACCAGGACTGGTTCAATATTAGGAAAACAATATCAATAACCAAACTAACACAAACCATATGATTGTCTCAATAGATTCAGAAAAAGCATTTGATAAAATCCAACACCCATTTCTATTAAAAGCATTAGAGAGTATAGGAATAAATGGAGTTTTTCTTAAAATTATCAGTTGCATCTATTTAAAACCATCAATATCCTCATATGTAATGGGGACAAATTAGAACCATTCCCAATAAGACCAGGGATGAAACAAGGTTGCACACTATCACATTACTTTTCAATATTGTATTATAAATGCTAGTTTGGGCAATAAGAGAAGAAAAAGAGATTAAAGAATTAGAGTAGGTAATGAGGAAACCAAATTATCAATCTTTGCAGATGATATGATGGTATACTTAGAGAATCCTAGAGAATCAACTAAAAAACTACTAGAAACAATCCACAATCTTAGCAAAGTTGAAAGATATAAAAGAAATTCACATAAATCATCATCATTCTTATATATATTACCAACAAAGTCCAGCAGCAAGAGATACAAAGAGAAATTCCATTTACAATAACTTTTGATAATATAAAATATTTGGAAGTCTATCTGCCAAGGCAAAGTCAAGAACTATTATGAACACAAGTACAAAACACTTTCTACACAAATAAAGTCAGATCTAAACAATTGGAAAAATATCAAGTACTCTTGAGTATGCCAAGCAAATACAATAAAAATAGCAATATTACCTAAATTAATCTACTTATTTAGTGCTATACCAATCAAACACCCAAGAAATTATCTTACATATCTAGAAAAAATAATAACAAAGTTCATCTGGAAGAACAAAAGGTCAAGAATTTCAAGGAAATTAATGGAAAAATGCAAATGAAGATAGCCTAGCTGTACCAGATCTAAGACTATATTATAAAGCAGCAGTCATCAAAACCATTTTGTACTAGCTAAGAAATAGAGTAGTTGATCAGTGGAATAGATTAGGCTCAAAAGATAAAATAGTCGATGACTATAGTAATGCAATGTTTGGCAAACCCAAAGACCTCAGCTTTGGGATAAGAACTCATTATTTGACAAAAACTGCTGGGAAAATTGGAAATTAGTATGGCAGAAACTAGGCATTGACCCAAGCCTAATACCATATACCAAAATAAGGTAAAAATGGATTCATGATCTAGACATAAAGAGTGATATTATAAACAAATTAGAAAAACATAGGATAGTTTGCCTCTCAGATCTGTGGAGAAGAAAGGAATTTGTGACCAAAGAAGAACTAGAGACCATTATTGATCACAAAATAGGTAATTTTGATTATATCAAAACATTTTTGTACAAACAAAACTAATGTAGACAAGATTAGAAGAGAAGCAATAAATTTTTATAAACATTTTTACATTCAAGGGTTCTGGCAAAGAACACCTTTCTAAAATATATAGAGAATTGACTCAAACTTATGAGAATGCAAGCCATTCTCCAATTAATATATGGTCAAAGAATATGAACCGACAATTTTCAGATGAAGAAATTGAAACCATTTCTACAAATATGAAAAGGTGCTGTAAATCATTATTGATCAGACAAATGCAAATTAAGACAACTTTGAGATCCTACTACACACCTCTCAGATTGGCTGAGATGACAGGAAAAAAAATATGATGAATGTTGGAGAGGATGTGAAAAAACTGGGGCACTAATACATTGTTGGTGGAATTGTGAACAGATCTAAGCATTCTGAAAAGCAATTTAGAACTATGTCCAAAGAGTTATCAAATTGTGCATACCCTTTGATCCAGCAGTGTTTCTACTCAGTTTATATTCCAAAGAGATCTTAAAGAAGGGAAAGGGACCCACATGTATAAAAATGCTTGTGGCAGCCCTTTTTGTAGTTGGAAGAAAGTAGAAACTGAATAGATGCTCATCAGCTGGAGAATGACTGAATAAATAATGGTATATGAATGTCAAGGAATATTATTGTTCTGTAAAAAACAATCAGCAGGATTATATCAGAGAGGCCTATTGAGAATGACATGAACTGATGCTAAGTGAAATGAGCAGAACTAGAAGATCATTGTATACAGCAACAGCAAAATTAGATGATGATCAATTCTGAGGAATGTGGCTTTCTTCAACAATGTGATGATTCAGACCAGTTCCAATAATCTTGTGATGAACAGAGCCATCTATACCCAGAAAGAGAGAGGTTCACAACATAGCATTTCACTCTTTTTGTTGTTGTTTGCTTGCCTTTTATTTTTTCTCCTTTTTTTCCAGTTTGATTTGATTTTTCTTGTGTGGCAAAATAAGTGTATAAGTATGTAAGCATATATTGTAATTAGCATATATTTCTACAATATTTAACATATATTGGGCTATTTGCGATTTAGGGAAGGGGTTAAGGGACGTAGGGAAAAATTGGAACACAAAGTTTTGCAAAGGTTTATGTTGAAGAATTTTCCATATGCTTTGAAAAATAAAAATCTTTAATAAAAATAAACAGAAAAAAGAAGAAAAAAATTATGTAGAAAACTATTCTTATGTGTAATATAAAAATACTATTAAAAACAAAAAGAAAACTATGATATTAAAATATTTTTCAATCTGAACCTTGAGTTCATCACCTCTTGATTATGAGGTGTTTAGCATATTTCATGATGGGACTTCTAGAATAGTGATTGGTCACTGTATTAATTATAAAGATAAACTTAATAGAATTGAAGGCAAAGAGCAAGGTTTTAATTAAGTTTGTTTACTAGGATTTCATGATTTAGAAAACTAGAATTTTCACAATACTCTTCAACTTAAAAAGTAAAGCATGTTTTAATTAACATGTAGTGGATATCCTGCCATCTAGGGGAGGGGTGGGGAAGTTGGGGGGGAAAAATTTGTAATGGAAAGCTATGTAAGGGTTATTGTTGAAGAATTACCCACACATATGTTATGCAAATAAAATAAAATTTAAAAAAATAAAAAAGTAAAGCATGTTTTAAAGCTAATTACTTGTAATTCTATTTTGATTGGTTTTACCTCGTATTTATATGGAAATATGAAAGCAAAATACAAGTCCTTACAAGATTTTCTTATGGAATTTCTAGTGTTAAAGATGACATGAAAAGACTGTAGGTACTTGGATACTTATGCTTACTAACATTTTCATGTAAGTGACACCTAAGTATTATTTTGAGACATTTTAAAAGCAAAGTAAATCTGTTTAGTGTAATCACCAGAAGCCTAAGGCAGGGGAAAATAAGTTCTGTTTAAAAGGAAATAATGAATAAGAAAAAAATTAAGCAAAATTGAAAATTCACCACATTGTTGTTCTTTTTTTTTTTTTT
>JAJPUD010018410.1:0-28745 GCA_023553655.1 Myrmecobius fasciatus | reverse complement strand
CATATACACCCAGAGAGAGGGATGCGAAATGTGGACCACAACATAACATTCTCATACTCCTTGATTGATGTTTGCTTACATTGTGTTTCCTTTATCTGATATATCGTTCGTGTGGATAAGATTTTTTCTTGCACACCAATGATAAGTTTGGAAGTATGTATACATATATTCGATTTGCCAATATTTTAACGTGATTAACATGTAGTGGATATCCTGCCATCTAGGGGGAGGGGTGGGGAGTTGGTGGGAAAAATTTGTGGCGGAAAACTATGTAAGGGTTATTGTTGAGGAATTACCCACACATATGTTATTCAAATAAAATAAAAATTAAAAAAAAAAAATAAATAAATAAATAAATAAATAAATATCAACTCCAGGCCCTTCATTTCACAACTATGGAAACAGAGACTTAACGAGTGACTTGAACTCCTCATCCTGCCTCTCATTAGGGTTATTGTTGGACTACTCACATTTAGGCTAGGGACAGCTTTACAAATATTATCTTATTTTATCCTCACAATAACCCTGGAAGGTTGGTGCTATTATTATTCCCAGTTTACAGATGAGGAAACAGACAAACACCCAGAGTGGAACCCAACGTGAGGGCTTCATTAGAAGAGCTATTTTCTCTCCTTTTCTGCTCTATTCTCTGCCTGAATAGAACTGCCTTCTCAATAAAGACAGCTCAAGAGACCTGGCCACTGGCCTTCCCCTGCCAATCCCTGATGGAGACTAACTAATGATTTCCCCTCCTGTGAGGATTTACTGGATTCAAATTAGACCAAGAGGAAGAATATTGACCGGCTGGTTGGGAGGTCCGGGAGACAGTAGGCTTTCAGAGAATTGGGATGTCAGATCTCCAGCTCTTGGAGAGATCCCAACATGTACCCTGGGATGCCCAAAGTGATTGAAAGATTAAACTTGAGGAGGGGGATGGCGATGGAAGCAATATTCATGTGTCCGTGGTATAGTGGGGAGGACCAGTATTGAATAAGTCCATGTACAGGAAGAGCAGGTCTCAAATAATACCTGGATCAGGGTCTTCCTGTACATGGAGTTATTCAATACTGGCCTTCTACAGTACAATACTCTCATTTAATGTTAAACTTCTTGAGCACAAGGTCTGTGTCCCCTTCAAATGACGATAACTGATTTTTTTTCATTTTAACAAAGTGCAACCTTCTGAGGGAGGAAGTGTAGGAATTAATTAGCCCCATTCTAAAGAGGAAGAGACTGAGTCTTCGGTAAAATATCTGCTAAGTGGCAAATCCCAGACTCAGAATCAGGTCTTCTGTCTATAGTTTCATCTTTGCTGTCTTACTAGCTACTTTCTCCTAAATGCTAAGTGCCAAATTGTGGTAAAGTTTGGAATCCATGGAAGAGATCAGGAGAACTCAGGTAATGTTGGGGCATCTGGACCTGGTGTCCCTTAATAGTCCATGTGCCTTCAATAGGAATCAGGCTTCATGTGGAAGCTACCTGCCATCAATTAACCTTAGAGACTCGGATTTACCAGACCTGAGTCCAGAGAATTTGTCAACAAAGGCCCAATTAATCAATCCATCAGCAACAATGTGGGTTTGGGGTTTTTTTAAACTTCACTATATGTTGTTGAGGGGAGAAGAACCTAAGAAGTTTTTGTTCATTGCCTTCCCTTCCCTTCTCCTCCCAAATCTTTTCTTTTCTTTCTGTCTTTTTAGGTCTTCTCTCTTAGGGCACAGGGCAGGTCCCATATTTTCTCTAAAGCCCTCATTGACTAGCCCAGCTCCCAGATTCTCCCCAGTCTATCTCCTTAGCCCAAAACAACTCAGACTGTCACATATGAAAGGGAACTTAGAAATCTGCATAAGGAGGAAAAATGGAAAATGGAAGGGACCCCAAAGTCTAAGTCTGTATCTAAGCAACAATCACCACTACAACTCCCCCAACTTTCAGTTTTCGTTTGAATATTCCCAGTTATAGGAAACACACTATCTCATATAAGAACTCACCATTCTTGGACAGTTATGATTATTTGGAAGATTTTCCTTAAATTGATTTCTCTAGCGCCTATTGCTTCTAGTTCTCCCTGAAAACAAGTACAAAGTTCATCCCTCCTCTAAGTGGTAACCAGGAATCCTGAATCATACATTTGCTGCCTGTGTTACTTTGGACAAGTTATTCCCCTAGATCTTGGCTTCCACCTCTGTGTAAAGATGGGATTGGGCCAGATGGTCCCTCTCAGATCCTCAATAAAGATGGCCCCTCTCAGATTTTCTAGACGGATGGGATTGGGCTAGATGACTCCTCTCAGCTTCAAAATCTCATAATGCTCTAGTCCAAGAGTTCTGACTCTGGAATAGAGGAAGGAGAAAGCAATATCTATCTTTGTAGATTTCAGGGGGTCTGTAACCTTGGATAGAAAAAAAAACTTGCCTTTATTCCAATTTAATTAGTTTTCTTTGTAACCCTGTGTTTTATTTTATACATTTAAAAACATTATTATGAGAGGGATCATTAAGTTTCACCAGATTTCCCAAGGGATGAATCATATAAAAAAGATTAAGAAGCTTGGGTCAAGTCCAAATTACTTAACTTATGGAGGGGAAAACTGAGGCCCAGAGAATATGAGACTCTTTTAAAGGTCACATGTCAAATTGGACTTGAAGGATTTCAGAACTAAAAGGGGCCTTACCGAGCATCTCATCCAGACACCTCAATTTACAGATGAGGAAACTGAGGACCCGAGACGGGAAGTGATTTCTCAAAGGACACAAAATGAACCCGCAACTCAGAATTTGAACCCTGGTCCTTCAGATTCCAAGTCCAACACCGACCGCTGTCTCACTGTTGGGAATCTGGCCTACACAGTCTAGTCTGTTACTGCTCTCAGAGAACTCTAGGAGCTCCCAAGAGGAGCAGATGTGTCCCCCCCTTTCCTGATCTGCCCCACATTGTAGCCAACCCAGGACTGTGGATGAGAGATGCTCTATGAAGACTGGAAGAGGTCATTGGTCCTTCCTGGGCAGGAAGAAGGAGAGTGGGAGCCCTGGCCCCTTGGGGAGGAGGTGGGTGGCTGCAATGGTGAGGTACCAAACTGAGTTGGCACTACCTCAGGGGCAATTAAGCCCTCCCCCACTTCCCTCTACCAGCTGGTGGATGGAAAGGCTGGGGGCCGGGCCCAGCGGCGGCTGGCAGGGTTGTCGGGCATGATTGATGGTACCATTCAGGAGGAAATAAATTCCGAAGCTCTCGCACGGGGTGAATTGGGGGGTGTATCCATCTTAAAGATACTTAATGAATGTGCCAGGCTGCAGTGGATGGCAGCAAATATATCTCCCCAGCTAGCACTCCTGCCTGCCTCACCCTCCCCAGGCTCCGGCCCAAGCCTCCTGGCTTCCCAGTGATTTTTGTGCATATTTCCAACATTCCTCAGGGGCCTTGCATTGATTGCCCTCCCTCTCTCCAGCTCTGGCTGCCATCTCTAGACCTCTCCTTTCTCCTTGTGGGCTCTGTCAGCTCTTGTTGGATCACCCGGATGGATGCACAACTCACTCCCTTTACCCCCATGCCATTCTTGCCCATTATCATCTCCATAAGCGTAGGACACTAGAGCCTGGAGAGACCTGATAGATAGTCTCCTGCAACCTCTCTGACTCCTTTTCCAAAGGAGGAAACTGAGTCCCAGAGAAGGAAAGTGATTTTCCCAAATTCACACAACTAGTCAGTGACAAAGGTAAGATTTGAATCCAAATCCAGGGTGCTTTTCACTGCATCCCTCACCTCCCCTAACTTCAGAGCTGATGGAGACACCATAGTGGACATCAAAGAGCTCTGGATTTGGAGTCATTTAAATAAGTGGTGTTATTAATGTGATAATTTGGGGCAAATTATTCAATCCTTCAGGGGTTTGCTTTCTTTGGGAAATCAAGGGAGCTAGACAGGGTGGCCCCCAAACTCTTCCAGGCCTATATCAATGATCCCATGAAGAAGCTAACATTCAGAGAAGTCAGTGTCTTGTCCATGATTAAAAAATAATTTAAAAAAATAATCGGCAAGGCTAAGATTTGAACCCATCTCTAGTTTCCAACCCCCTGTGTCTTGGTGCTTCCTTTGCAAAATCTCCAACAATTGACAACCCAATCTTGACGTGAAGATTTTTAAGGATGAAGGCTCATTTCCTCTTTGTCTATTCCACTTTTCAACAGCTCTGCTTATATGGAAATTCTCTCCCCACACTAGACTCCATCCTCCACTTAGCTGATGAAGTTATTTTCTGAAAACAAAAGACCTTACCACACTCAACTACTCAATAAACCCCAATGGCTCCTTATTGCCTCAAAGATCAATTATATATTCCTGGGTTTGCCAACTTGATTCCAAACCCCACCTGCCAGTCTCATTATAGATTAATCCTCCTGACTCACTTTACACTTCTCAACCTGGCTGTTCCAAACCTCATAAATTTGATTGTTCCCAAAAGACCTTACAGGTCCATTTTCTATCTCCACACCTTTGTACAGGCTGCCCTCATGCCTAGAACTCATTCTCCTCTCACCCCTGCCTCTAGAATCCCCTAGTTAATTCAAAGTTTATTTCAAGATCACCTTCTACATGATGTCTATCCTGCTCCTTTCCCAGATGCTAGGTCTCACTCCAAAATTGTGCTGTATTCATTTTGTGTATACTTTTATGTATATTTTGTTTTTTTCTGAATTCAATAGTATTTTTGTGTATATTTCTTTATATATTTTGTTTTTTCTGAATTCAATAGTATATTATTTTTATAATTATAGAATATAATTATAATTAAAGATAGTTTTCAACATTCATTTTTATAAGATTTTGAGCTCCAAATTTTTTTCTCTCTCCCTCCTTTAATTCCCCCTTCCCCAAGGCAGAAAGCAATCTGAAATAGATTATACATTACGTGTATATTTTGTTTCCTCCAAGAGAGGGCATACTCCTTGAAGGCAGTCAATCAATTACCAAGCATTTATTGAGCACTCACTGTATGTCGGGCACTGTGCTAATGTTCAGGACACAAGCACAAAGAATGAAACAGTTCTACCCTTACAACTTTACCTTCTTTAGGAAGAGATTACAAGAATAAATATTTTGTCTCTGTGTGTGTATTCATCTAATATACATATATAATTATATGCAGAATAAATATAGAGATTAAATACAAAGGAGCTAACTACAATATGATAAACATTTATTAAGCACCTAGTATGTGCCAAGTAGTGTGTTAAATATGAGGCATTTAGGGAAGGAGGGCACTAGCAGTTGAGGAGGGAATCAGGAAAGAATGAACTGCATCTTGAAGGAAAAGGATTCTCTAAGGTGAGGCGAGGAAGGAGTATGTTCTAAGCAAGGAGATGGGATGCCCTGTGTGAAGGACAAAGAAAAGTCCAGTTTGGTTGGATTTCTGAATGTAGTTGTAATACAATGAGATTTTTGTGGGAGGGAAATAAACTGGGGTCAGATTGTGAAGAGAAGTGAAGGTTAAACATGAATTTGTGATGTTTCCTAGAGGTAGTAGGGAATTAACTGAGGAACAGAGAAACACAGCCATATCTATATTTTATTTATTTATTTATTTATTTATTTATTTTTGCTTTTTGCTGAGGCAATTGAGGTTAAGTGACTTGCCCAGGGTCACAGAGCTAGGGAGTTAAGTGTCTGAGGCCAGATTTGAACTCAGGTCCTCCTGACTTCAGGGCTGGTGCTCCATATCAATATTTTTAAAAATGTACTCTGGGATCGATGCATAGGATGAAGTAGAGTACTGAGATCCATGAATAGGATAGGATATATCCAACAATATAGGTGAGAGATGAAGACCTGAACTAAAGTCATGTAGGGAGTCAAGGCACCGGCTGTTAGAGATGCTGAGGGGTTTGTAATGGCAAGATTTTGGCAACTGATTGGATGTGGGGAGCAGGAAGAAAGAAGGAAAAATCCAGGCTAATGCCACGTTATGATCCTGGGATTCAGACAGGACAGTGCTGCCTTTGCCAGCAATAGGGAAATTTGGAAAATGGAATTGGGAGATATCAATCATTGAATCAAGAAGTATTTAAGTACCTACTATGTGCCCTCAATAAGTTTACTTGCTATAGGTAGGTCCTTTCGAGGCAGTGTTGCTTAGTTGGAAGAGCACTGAACTAAGAGTCAAGAGGAGCACTATTTCTGCCACAGACTGAGAAGTTGGGGAACACATGGGCTTTTTCCAGCCTCTAGTCTAAAGCTTCTCATTTTATGGATAAGGAAACTGAGACTCAGAAATGAGGGGATTTTCTCAAGATCCCCCAAGGTAAATGTGTGAGGCAGGAGATCCAACTCCCAAATCATTCCTCTTTCTGATGGAAATCACTGGTTAATCACTTTGTCCTCTAATCTGGTTGCTTTTCCTTTACCAGACAAACTGCTTTCATGGATGGGGTTTGGGTCAGTTTCCACCAGGCCAGGGAATAAATGATCACAGATGCCCCATGGAGGTTTCACTGCATGGAAAAGTAAACACACCCCTAAATCAAATTAACAAGCCACTGACTTGCCTGGAAGCAAGGATCTGTTGCATTAAGTGGGGGCAGCAAGCCAAGGGAAGATAATAGGGCTGTGCAGTTGATTGTTCTCTGCCCTGGACCCTATTATGTTCCCTCTCCCATTCCAAATCAGGAGGTTCCATTCTCTCTGTTCTGGTGATTTGTGCCTCCCATAGGGGCTCTAGAAGACTTCCCAGGAAAGGAGCCAGGGCTGCCCTATTCCTAGACCCGGCCATGTCACGCTTCTGCTCAAAAACGTTCATTAGCTCCCTATTGCCCAACTGAACCAAATTCCAATTCCTTAGCCTGGCATTTGAGACCTTCTACAGGTTGGTTCCTCCCTAATCTTTCCAAGGCTTTATTTCTTTATTATTTTCTCTACAAATAGAAAGAACCACTTAAATGAGATTCATATAGATGATGAAGTGCTGGTATTGGGGTCAGGGAAGCTAATCTTAAAATCCTAGCTCAGCCACTCAGTTTGTGTGAACTTATGAAAGTCCTTTTATTTCCCTGAGTCTCAGTCTCATCTACAAAAATGATCCTACATACCTCCCAGGTCATTGTGGAGGAAGAGTGTAAACTTTAAAGCTCTGTAGAAATGGACCTCACTGTTATTACAGAGAGGAGGAAAGGCATTAGAGAGATATTGGAGAGAAAGAATGGACATGGCTGGTCAAATGACAATCGGTAAAGAAGCCTGAAGAAGAACAGACTCTGAAGAAGGGACCGTAGAAGGGAAAAGGGATTAGGCTAATTCTGATTGGTCCCAGAACAACCAGGAACAGGGACAGAAGGTAGAAAGGCGTTAATTTCAGCTTGAGTTCTGGAAGGGAGACATCCAGAACTCCTTCACAAGGAGAGCTGTCCCAGCATGGGACTGTTGCAGGAAGGTGGGTTTGCCTTTACAGATTATCTTCAAAGACTAGATGCCCACCTGCCAGAGATTGCAGAAGGGATTCTCCTTCAGATTTGTGTTGAATAAAATGATCTCTGAGGTCCCTTTCCAAATCAGAAATTGAGACCCTTTGAATGTTAAAGCTGAGGAATCAGAGGGGAAAAAGAGTCCAAGGTGATTTGGAGATCAGAAGATGATTGTGTTTACTTTGGTCCTGGTTATTAAAAGCGTTAAAGAGATAATTGGCCTGTACCTCAGTTTACCTTTGGAGATAAATTGTCTTGTGCCTATTCTTATGCATGTGTATGAATCATTTCACCCCAACCATCCTGTGAGCCACTCTCCTCCTTCTGTCTCTCATCCATCACGAGGGCTGAAGAATTAGCAGTGCTCGGTAAATATAGGTTGACTGACAATGACAGATGAAGAAGGGATTGTTGACTCTGAAGGCATTTAAGCCTCAGTGTTGACCCCTCACTTCTAAGCTTCTTTTCCTCTCTCTTTAGGGAAATCATTATGGTTGGGACAGTCAAAGGGGGCTTCTTGGAGGAGGAGGTTCACATCCAGCTGGGTCCTGAAGGAGAGGAAGCCCCTAAAGGAGATAGAAAGAGGTCCTATTCCTGCCAAGAAGCCCTCCTTGCCATTAATCCCAACCGCATCACTCTTTCTTTCTTCTGACCTCTGATAGCTTTTCATCAGGTATTGTCTTTTGTTGTCTCACATTGTTGATTGTTGTTGTATCTATGCTTTGTTTCTCTAACTGAATTATAAAGTCCTCATGGAATCCCAGAATCCCAGAGGGAGATGTGACATCTGAGTGAATCTCTACCAATCACAATCTGAGCTACAAACATCTCTACAACATCCCTGATCAATGAATCTTACACACACACACACACACACACCCTCACCACCACCATCATCATCACCATCATCTCCTCCAGATGAGAGGGGGCAGGGTTTAAACCCACTAATTTCTATAGTGTTTCATCTTCAAAGGCTTACAAAGCACTTCCCTCATCACTAACCTGTGAGGCAGGTAAGGAGAAGTACCTTCAGTCTTGTTTTATGGATGAGAAAATGGAGGCCAAGAGAGGAAAGAGGACCAGCTTAGGGTGCCCCAGCTCCCAAGCAGAAGTTCTAGGATTTTTTCCCTCTACAACTTGACAGACACCAAACTACCTCTCAGAGGGCTGGCAGGTGTCTCTGTCCCTACTTTGATGTGGCTTCCCCTCCCCATTACCTCTGCTGCTCTCTACAGAATGAGTAAGAAGAGTAGAATTAAATTTTGGCTACACAAGATGCAGAATTAGCAGGATTAAATATAA
Source organism: Myrmecobius fasciatus (assembly GCA_023553655.1). Lineage (NCBI taxonomy): Eukaryota > Metazoa > Chordata > Mammalia > Dasyuromorphia > Myrmecobiidae > Myrmecobius > Myrmecobius fasciatus. The sequence goes on along the minus strand of JAJPUD010018410.1, from coordinate 19,989 downwards.
ATAGCTATTAAAAGTGCCTTATAATTACATTCATTCTCCCATTATTTATTTTACACACGCGAACACACAGGCACACGCTCTCTCCCTCTCTCTCTCTCTCTCTCTCTCTCTCTCTCTCTCTCTCTCTCTCACACACACACACATACCATTCCAGCTACACATCCAGTGGGTGGTAAATTAACAAGGTTTCTAGCCATTTTCTCTCCCTTCATCACTTCTTCCCTGGTTTTCTCTCCCCTTCTCTCTTTCCCTTTTCTCTCAGCCTTTTTCTAATTTTACTTCTTCCTTCATTATGCCCAATTACTGAGGATGCTGGAACAAGAGAATACACCTGCTTCTCTAGTCAACTGATAGTAAGAAAAAGAAGTGATTTACATTGCATAGCTTTTGATGACTATGAGTTGCATGCAGGGCACTATAATGGGCAGAGTACCACTCTCTAGAACAGAAGATATGAAGGTTACCAAAATCTGCTACTTATTACCCATGTGACCTCAGATAAGTCACTCCTTTCTCTGTGGGTTTCAAGATTTTCATTTGTAAAATGGGATTAGAAGTGGGGATAGTGGTGGGACCAGATTATTTTTTAAATATCTATTAGCTCGAAATCCCATAATCCTAATAGAGGAAAAAGGAAAAGTTTTTCACTGGCCAAAAACAGCACCAAAGACAGATAGTTTGCTGCTGAAAGGGACAAAATAAAGGCAGGAGTTTAGTCTTAAAGGATAGAGGCTTTCTTTGGCTTAGTTTTTGCTCTCTGTGCCCAATTCTACCAGTGTCTTGGGAGTAAAGTAGAGTTTCTTTGGCAAAAGCCCTAGAAAATGAGTGATGTAGGCACAGAATCCACATAACAGATTAGAGAGAGTTAAAAAGAATTCCCTCACCCAGACAGATCATTGTCTGAAACTATGGTTTGTGATTTAAGCTTAACCCGGAGAAATTCTGCCAGGATTTTCTTCTAAGGCTCCTAAACTGGAAGTGGTCATTCATAACCAAGACTGGACTAAAGAAATCAAGCTTATCATTATCAGAGAGAGGCTTTCCAGTCACTCCTCCCAAGCAGATGTAAAATAGGATTGCTTCAAGAAGCATGGTACAGTGAAAAAAATGGGGTCTTAAATTAAGAGGACCTGGGTTAAAATCCTGCCTTTTGTTCTTATTACTAGGACCTTGAACAAGTCCTAGCCTCTCTGGGTCTGTTTCCTTGTCAGTGAAATGAGGAGGTTAGGTGATCTTTTCCAGCTCTGTTATCCAGGTGAAATGAAACCTCAAAATTTAGAGAAGAGAAGAAACCCACACTTGATAGAGCAATGCCTAGGAAGATATTAAAGAGAGAAGTGTGAAGATATCAACAGGAAACATCTACTTTTCTGGAGCTCTGGAAGCACGAGTTATATTGGCCATCTGAATATGTGCCCTGCCTTCCCACATGCCCATTGTCGACCTGAGTTACATATGTATGTGTGACCTCTGGTTATATGTATTCCTTACATTTCCTGGTTATACATGTCCCTTATATGCACACAATGGACAGTATAGTAACATGTAATCTACCTTGGGTAGAATCTGCTCTTACCGCTTTATTTGCTATTCTGTGTGATTAAAAATGTCTTTTGTTTGAACTGATTTGTCTTCCGGCTGACAGATAAAAGTAAACACATTAGTGAGGGCTTAGGAGTGGGTGCTTTTCTGGAAGTTCAACAAGAGATGGTTTTTCCAAGGATTCGCTATGGAAAAACACTAGGATGTAAGCATTCATGCATATATACATCCAAACATACGTAAATGTGCGTATGGATCAGTTTGGGGCTTTTATTGTATCCCCAGTGCTTCATACATGCTGGACAAATTCTAATTGGTTTTTGATCAAGAGGAGCTCCCTCTACAGATACAGATTGGTACCTTCTCTGTATATATACAGTCCCAGCATGGAAACTCCCTCCACTGATGCATTGTTTAGAGAAGATAGTCCTTGTCCTCCTGAAGCTAACAACATAATAAGAGGATTAGAGACTCTCTTGAGCCTCTGTGTCCTCAACTGTAAAGTCGAGATAATTATAATTGTCCTACAGTAGAAAAGAACCTTGAAAGTCATTGGCTCCAATCTCCTTATTTAACAAATAAGGAAACTGAGGTTAAAGTGATGTGCTCTGGTCATATTCTTATAAAAGCTCTCCAGCTTGCCAGAGTCCATCAAATATGATCCCAAGAACTGAGCACCATTATCTTTCCCAAAAACCTTTCCCACTTTTGCACTTTTTCATTACTATGAGAGCATCACCAACCTCCTAGTGTCCCAGGCTTACAAGCTATTTGTCATTCTCAACTCCTCAATCTCTCACCTCCCCCATATCTAATTTTTTGCCAATTATTGTTCATTTTACTTTTATTTATTTATTTATTTTTGCTGAGGCAATTGGGGTTAAGTGACTTGCCCAGGATCACACAGCTAGGAAGTGTTAAGTGCCTGAGTCCAGATTTGAACTCAGGTCCTCCTGACTTCCAGGCTGATGCTCTATCCACTGTGCCATCTGGTTGCCCCCACATTTACTTTTATAACATCACTCTTTTTTCCTCGGACAAAGCCCATCCACACCTCACAGATAGACTATTACAAAGGGTACTGCTTGGTTTCTCTGCCTCAATTTTCTCGCCATTCCAGTCAATCATCCATTCTGGCTATCAAATTAATCTTCTTTAAGCACAGATCTGATCATGTCATCCCCACCACCCCCCCTTTCAGCAAACTCCAATGACTCCCGCTCACCTTTAGGATCAAATATATAATCCTCCACTTGGCATTCAAAGCTCTTCATAACCTGGCTAGCTCCTAACTTTCCAGTCTTCTTAGATTTTATTTTCCCCATTTATATCTTTGATCCAGTGGCACTGGTCTCCTTGCTGTTCTTTTCACAAGACCCTCCCTTTCACAACTGTCTTATTGGCTGTCCCTCATAACTGGGTGACTGACATTCTTACTTTCATGTCCACATATCTCTTTCTCCCTTTTCATCTCTGCCTCTTGATGTTCCTGGCTTCCTTCAAGCTAACATCCCACCTTCTCTAAGAATCCTTTCCTGTTTCTCTTTAAGGCTAGTCTCTTTCTTTTGTTGATTATCTTTAACTCATCCATATATAGGTTCTTTATACATCCTTGCTTTCATATTGTCTCCTTTATTACACTGTGAGTCCATAAGAGCAGACTCTACTCTATGTATCCCTAATGCTTAGCACAGTACTTGGAACATGGTAAGCACTCAAAAATACTTATTTACTGGCTAAATAGTCCAAGTGAACATTCTTTTTCATTTAGAGAGGCTGAAATTTTTGACTGCCTTGTCAACTCAGGCTCCTGATCCCACTTTCCATTCTCCTAGTAATATCAAACTCAAATGAAAATGGGGGACACTAACCCAAATATAAGTATCCCTCTGGCCATGTGTTGACTTAGGAAAAACACATTAATGTTATCTATAGTTTAGTCTGTTTTCATTTCTTTTTACTTTGTTAAATATTTCCCAATGCCATTTGAATCTGATTAGGGCAGCACAGGGGAGGTGCTCCTGCAATTACATGTTGGACACCTCTGCCCTTCACCATATTCCCATTAGATTGATCAAGTTCAGTCCTATAGTTTATTGCTTGCTGCCAACTTGAATACAACTATCCCTTATTCAGGAGGAAAAATTGGTGAGTTGGAGCATATAATCTATTGGCAGACCGTTAGTGACATCAGGTGGGTGGAGCTGGTCACTCCCATGAGCTTAAAAGCTAGCAGGAAATCTGAATCAAGTTCCTTGCCCAAGATTACACACTGCCTGTAACCTGTCCAATTAATAATTTTGCTCTCACTAACTTTGGCTTTAAATTGTTGTTTCAATCTTTACCCTTTCGGGAGGAGGTTATGTGTTGGAATCAGAAGACATATTTAAATATTGGTTTGTGTTCTCTACTATCTGGGTGTGCAAGTGAATTATTTCATTTCTTTGGCCCCCAATTTCTTTACCCGTAAAAAGATGGCAGTGGACTAGGTGATCTTTTGAAGGCATTTCCACCTAGGCCTCCTATGTCTTTCTCATGTCCCTTCACCTCTAGCCCTTCTTGGACTTTTTTCCACACTCTTGTGCTTTTCTGGATCTATGGTTTCATATGCATATCATATAGAGCCTCAATTAGCACCAAAGACCCTCTGATTCTTGATCCAACAGGACCTCTGCCAAGGTGGGGTTGGATTGAACAGGGAATTCATGAGCATTCTCCCTCCTCTTCTACTCTATACTCATCTTTTACTGACCTCAAACCCCACTACAGACAGAAGAACATTGGATTGTCAAAAAGGTTTTTATCAGCATCCAAGAGGTTAACTGAAACTCTGACATATAACCACTAACTTGTGGAGTGTACCCATTCTACCTTCAGATGCCCCTAAGCTGATCCTTCAGGCCAATAAAGGCTCATTGGATTATAATGAGGCTAACACAGCTCTCTGGAATCATAAAATCTATTTCTATCTCTTCCACATTTAGGTTTAGCTTTGATTTGAGGCTAGCCATCACCTTGCTTTGTGGAGGGAAAAGTCCATGAATGGACATGAATCTATAACACTATTAGATCATACTTGAGGAAATTGTCCCTTTACTATTAAGAGACTAGTAAAACCAATAAGATATGCAAGAAAGGGTACTGTATTTGGGGAAAGAACTCTAGGTTTAAAGTCAGGATGGAGTGGTTTTAAATTGAAACTTTACTAATGACTGACCATATGATTTTGAATAAATTACTTTCCCCCTGTGATTCTGACTGCTCATTTCAAAAATGAGAGCATTGGACAAAATAAGCCAGCTCCAAATCTTTAATTTCTTGTGACCAAATTGTCTACCCCAAAGTCAAAAGCATGTGAAAGTATAAAAGGAGGGAGATGAGTCAGGGAAGACTTCATGGAAAAATCAGCCTGCAGCTGGGTACACAAAGACAAATAGAGGATGGCACTAGGTTTTCACAATCAGTATCCAACATTGTCTCCTTGCTGCTCCTCTTTATCACAAGATTCCAACTGTACAGAAATGGACCCATTTTAGGGTGTTAAATCTGCTGTTTGCTATATGACTTTGGATAAGGGATTTATGCCTATGCTAGATAATCTAAGGTCCCTTCCAGCTATAATGTACTATGTTCTGTGCTATATGTTTCAAGGCTTCTTCCATCTCTGCAGTCTATTTCTATGTTCTGAGATCTTTAATAGTTTTGACCTTCTGCGCCCTATGTCCAAAATCCCTTTCAAGCTCTAATAAATCCTTTCTCACTCTGTCATTCTGTGACATGTGTTCTGAAATTCTCTTCACTTCTGAAATTCTATACTCTGTGTTCTAAGATCTCCGCCGGCTAAGACACTCAATGTTCTAAGGTCCCTTCCGGTCTGACATTTTATGCCCTAAGATCCCCTCGATAGCTAACATCTGAATATTTGGGTTTCAAAAATCCCTTCCAACTTCTGCCATTCTTTGCTCTGCCTCCCCAGGGACTCCATTCCTGACATTATGCATCTCTCTAACTTTCTGGGAGTCAATGGTCTGCCAAGCTGTTTCCCATGCTGGGCCCCTCCAATGGATCTGGAGTGCAGGATGCATTGCCTGACCCCAGGCATTCCCCAGTTAAGAGACTTCGAAGTCCTGCAAACAGAGAGCTGAACTAATTAGCAGGGAAGCCATTATTTCCATGGTGAAGATGTTATTTCATTATCAAAAGCCAAACACATCACAGGGGCTGTCCAGCAAACCTTCTCCCAGCTGCTTGCAAATAAAATGCAAATCAATAAGCAGCAAGACATTCGATAGCCCCTGCAGCCTCCTGCTTGGGATCCTGTGATGTTTTCCCCCATCCTTTTAACAAATGCCTGATAGAAAAAGCAGCCTGTATTGCAGGGGGAAAAGATTAAATGCCAGGAGATAAGGCACAAACACTTCCATATATAAAGCCCCAGTCATATCGCCCTTTCCAGATCCAATCGTCCAGCACCAGTCAAAGGGAAGTGGGGGGGAGAGCGAGCAGTGCCTTGCCCAACTCCCATCTCAATCAACTCTGAGGCTTATCTCCTACTTGAGAGCAAGGAAAGGATGCCCATTCATTAAGGCAAGGAGAGTCAGAGGACCTGAGACTCTCAGAACTAAAAGGGCACTTCAGAGGTCATTCATCTGACCTAGATCTGAGAGGGAATTCTCTCAACCTCCACCTGAAGACCTCTAGCAATAGGGTCTTGATCACCTTTCAAGGTAGCCCACTCATCTTTGGGATAGCATTGGCTACTGTAAACCATGGTTTTTCCTTAATTGGTGACTTGAAATATGCCTCTCGCCTTTTTAAGTTTCATAGGATTTCACTGGGGGTTAGACTTAGGAGTTAGACTTAGGGAAAAGGTGTTGACAAAAGGCAGATGGTCATAAAATATGAAAACTGCAATGAGCCTTGATCATCTATTCCAAATGAACAGTTTGCAAAGAAGAAAACTGTGACTTAGAGAGGGGAAGTGACTTACCCATTGTCATGCAGCTTGTAAGTACCCAAAGGGGGATTCACACAGGAAGCCTTTGGTGCCATATTCAATACTTCTTTTTTGTTATAACTCAGTGACTCTCATTGCCTCGTGGCCATGCATGTTTCATCTTTCTTCCCCACAACAACCCTTCAGTTACACAATAATAACTTTTTTAATAATACTTTTAAGTTTTTTTATTTCCTAGAATGCTTTATTTTAATAATTTTTTTCTCCACTTACATGTAAAGGCAATTTTTTTTAAATTAAAGCTTTTTATTTGCAAAACATGTGTATGGGTAGTTCTTCAATACTGACCCTTACAAAGCTCTCCATTACAAATTTCCCCCCCTTGTCCCCTCCCCTCCCCTAGATGGCAGGAAGTCCACTACATGTTAATTATGATACTTTAAGTTTTAACAAGCACTTGTCTCATCACAATCTTTTGATATAGGTGATGCAAATATCACAAATGTTACTCGATAGATAAGGAAACTGAATCTCAGAGCATTTGAATGATTTTCCCAGGTCACACAGCTAATAAACATCTGAGCCAGATTTGTGGTGCAGTTGTTAGGTAGCATTCTGTGGTCTGTGTTCCAAGGTGCTTAATATTGGACTCTACGGCAACTCAAAGTGCATTCCTCTTTCCATGACACTGTGTGCTCCCTTTATTAAATATCTGAAGACAACTGCCACAATTTTATCTAAAACTCTTCTATGATGGCGACATCTCTACCTCCTTCAAAGTATCTTTCTATACCATAGTTTTCAGTCTCCCCCTCATATCATGGTTGCCCTCTCCTGAATAAATCTCAACTTGTCGATGCTTTTCAGTGCTGAGATTTTATCATCGAATGATAACTTAAATCCAGAATTTAATACCACATCCCAGAAGTGCTCTAACCAGGATGAGAAGAGGGTAGTATTACTTTTTGCAATAATTTCTTTCAGTAGATCCAAGTGAATGAATGAATAAATATCTATTAAGCACTTACTATTTGAAATGCACTGTGCTATGTAGTAGGGATATAAATACAAATATACAATATGGTCCCTCTTTTCAAGGGGATTGCACACTAATAGAAAAAAAAACCACAAAGAGAGGAATTGAAACCAAGAAGAAGTATTTTATATAGGAAAAATCTGAAGGAGTGATGATTGAAGACAGAGGGCAATAAATTGACATATTCTTTTTGGAAATAATAGTATTGGTAGGAGGGACAGAATGACTGTTGTCCTCAGAGAAAGAATGGGAAAGTTGATGTGGGAGAAGGGGAGCAGGTATTCATGGAAGTGCTCAATGTTTTATATCTGTATAGTCTCTTCTGGTTAGGTTCTAACATGCTATGCTTCCCTGGCTATTTTTTCTGTCATGCAATACACCTTCTTTCCTTTTCCACAGATAATTCTCAAGAAACTTCAATGACTCTTCATTGCCAACAGAATCAAGTCCAAGCTCCTTAAGTCCAAGTTCCTGAGTCTATCAGCCAAGGCTTCCATACTAAGATCCAGATCTTTGCAGCTTTCTCTCTCAGTACTCCCTTGCATTTCTACTCTGTTCCACCTTGGCTACTTTATCATTTCTTCGTGAGCTACAAACACATGGTGCTGGTATTCAATTCAACTTGTTTCCTCTTATCATCAAATAAAATCATCCCATCCTTAAAGATCTAGTTTGTTTCACCTCCTTCAGGAAGTCTTCCATGACTACTCCTATCTCCACTGATTTTTTTCTTTAAATCCCTACAGTGTGAAAGATTTACATGAACTGATGTAGAGTAAAGGGAACAGAATCAGGCGAACATTTTACACAGTAACAGCAATACTGTATGACAATAACCTCTGAATAACTTAACTATCCTCAGCAACACAATGATCCAAGACATTTTTCCAAAGGACCCATGATGAAAAATTCTAGCAATCTCCAGAGAAAGAACTGATGGAGTCTGAGGGAAAAAATCAAAATGTACTCTTTTTTCATGCTTTTTTTTGGGGGGGGTCTGTGTTTTCATTCACAATAGAACATGGACAAATGCTTTTCATGATTGTACATGTAGAATCTAGGTCAAATTATTTACTGTATCAAAGAAGGGAGAAAGAATTTGGAACTGAAAAATTTTAAATGAATGTTAAAATATTTTATATGCAATTGGAAAAATAAAATATTATTTAAAAATTAAAATAAAAAAAATTCCATTGTGCAAAGAGTCTTCAGAACACCATTTAGCCCTTGTTGTATACATTCTTAGATTGTTCTCTAAGCATTTCAAGTGTGAAAGTCTTGTCTCCCCAAATAAGGCAGCTTGGTATAGTAGAAGGAGCACTGGACTTGGAATCTGGAGACTGGATTTGAATTCTGCTTCATATATTTGCAAACCATCACACAAAAATGGGCTATTTAACCTCTTTGAGTCTTAATTTTCTCTTCCATAAAATGGGGATAATAATGTTTCCACCACTTCATAGGGTTATTGTAAGAAAAAATTTAAGCACTTTAAGGGCTGAACAATTATTCATTGACCAGAAAATCTCTGGGGCAAGGATTTTGAGCTCTTCTTCTCCAGTTTCCCCTATAGCACATTATTGAGAAACAATAATTTTAGCTCAGCACTTGCTGATTATCGGCAAACCTTTATATACTTGAAGACCTGGGCTTTGTTTTCAGAGAACAGAATCTCAGAGTTGGCTGGGATACCATAATCCATCTAGTCCAACTTTTACCTGGGCAAGAATTACTTCTACAATATGTAGCGTCCACCCAAATACTCTCAGTGACAGAGAATTCATCACCTCATGTAGCAACTATTTTTATAATTTGAATTGTTAAGAAGTTCTTCATTATATAGAATTGAAATTAGTCTCACTTCTACTTTCTGGAATTAGTCCTGCTTTCTGGGGCCCAGCATAACAAGGCTAAGTCCTCATCTAAGGGATCAAATTTAATAATATTTATAACTTGTTCATTACAGTGCCTGGTATATAGTAGGGACTTAATAAATGTTTCATCTCGGCCTCCCCCCCCCCAAGTGACAATTATGGTATCACTTTCTGAGTCTCTACTTTTATGGCCTTCCCAGTTCTGTATCCTGGTCACACTATTCTCTATCTTTTAAACAACCTTCCTTTCTCCCCTCACCTCTCTCCATTGGCTTCCTAGCAAATTTTCAAAGAACAGCTAAAAACACCATTTTAATCTATGAAACCTTTCCTGATTCCCAGGACAGAAAGAACATTTTTTGAGAAATAATTGCCCTTTCTTATTCAAGAATTCATTTCAATAAAAATATACTTATCATACAATGTTTATGAAACATTGTGATAAGTTCAAAAGGCTAAACAAAATTCAGTGTGACTGGGAATCAGGAGTTTTGGACAGTGATACTTACTAGCTTTGTGACTAGAGCAACTCTCTTCTCTAGGGCCCTCATATCCATCCTCTGAAAAGATGAGCAGATTGTATTAAGAGTTCTTAACCTGAGGTTAGAACAGATAGATTAAACTAGAGTAGAGGTTTTTAACCTGGGTATTGTGAACTTAACATACACACACATACACATACACACACATTAACTAAGTATTTAAACATAATTGAATTCTTTTGCAATCCTATGTATTTTATTTTATATATTTAAATATATTATTCTGCAGTCGTCCCCATATTACACTGATAAAAGGGTCCATGGTGCACAGAAAAAAAAAAGTTAAGAATCCCTGGACCAGAGAATCTTCAAAGATCCTCCCAATTCTGAAAATGTGCTATCCACATCATAGTAACTGTGCATGGAGCTGTCCTGAGTGCTGAACGACACCAGGAGCTCATTCCTCAGTGAATTCCTCAGATTAAGGCCCTCCACTCCCCAAAATAAATTAACAAAGAGATGTGTTTAAATTATAATAGTAAAATAGAACTATTTCCCCCAAAATATTACTCATCTTGTCCATAAACCTCACTTTCTCCTATCTTTATAGGATCCCTGCTTTCCTTTCTCCATCCTTTCTATCCACAGGCTATTGGTCCCTTGTATACCTTTTTTTCCTGGTATTCGAGAGAGATAAATTGGCCTTTGGGAATCTTTCTCTCTTTGTAGGTGGGAGGAAGGACTGAATATGGATTTATATTTACAGATTCTCAAAGGTCCTTGTGATTATATGACTCCATCAATGAAGCATCAATTCTAATGCAGCAGACACAAACTTGTTCCCTGGCAAACCCCAAGTCTGCATGCAAAAACAGTCTCTGATCCTCATTCTGAGGAGGCGCCTTAGCTGACAAGGAAGTCCCAAGAGGAGAAGATAGAAGATACACACGCATGAAAATGCTACACCCATAAATATACAAACAAGTCCAAAATGGGTATGTCATTGCCAATTTGACGTAGAGCAAAGAGGAGACTAGAGCTTTACAGTACTGATCAGTGGAGGCTGCATAGAGAAGGAAGACTGGAAGAAGGGGCTAGAGAAGGTCTTATATTGATCTGAAATCTAATTTCTATCCATTTGTGCTATTTCCTGCCTTGAGGCACTTTCCCTTCCACTTGCTTGAGACTTGGGGCTCCTGATGCTGTTTCCACCCATGGAGAAGGAGATGAGAACCTTCACCCTTTGCATTGGGAACATGGAGAATAGTTATAGTCTTGGCCAGTTGAATCAATGGTGATTATTAGCATAAGACAATACTAATAAAATCAAGGTCCCTTTGACTTTGCAGAAAACTTGTCTCCCCAGTCATAGGCAGCAATTCCACTCATTAAGACAATGGAATATATTTTTATATTTTAAAAGAACTCAGGCTCAGGAGTAGGAAGAGCAGATCACATCAGAGATGAATAAATTGAGGACCAGAGAGATAAAATGTCTTTCTCTCTGACTTAAAATATGAGCTTAGGCAAGTCCCTTCCTCTCTTTGGTCCTCAGCTTCCTGATTGCTAATAGGAGGTACTAGGTTTAGATGATCTCTAAGAGACCTGCCACTTTTAATTATTTTACCTGATGTATGATTTAATTTGTATGAAGAATATCCAGTGAGAGAAAGCCAGGTTTCATAATTAACAGTTTTATTTTTTTATTAAATCTTTTTATTTGCAAAGCATATGCAAGGGTAATTTTTCATCATTGACCCTTGCAAAGCTTTCTGTTACAAATTTTTCCCTCCTTCCCCCCATCACCTCCCCTAGATGGCAGGAAGTCTAATACATCATAACTAACAGTTTTAGAGAGTTTTCCATGGCATTGAAAGATGAATGACTGGCCCAGGATCACCCTACTAGCTTGTGTCAAAGGAAGGGTTCACACACAGACCTGACTTTGAGGCTGACTCTTCATGTCCAGAGCCATGCTGATTCTCCAGTTCAGATGAGAAAACTGGAGTTCATTTCAGAGGCACCTGTCTATGTTACACAGGTAATAGGAAACACATAGACACTCCAGCAAGTTTCTGCGATTTCATTATTCTTTCCATTATATGCTTGATGAAGATAGGTCAAGAGCTTTGCATCTTCAAAGAGGGATAGATAGCATGTAATGAACAATCCTGGGGACTAATCAATTCACATACTCATATTTGCTAGTCTTGGATGGCAACCATGGTAACAGGCTTAGGTCCAGATCCCAAAGCATCAAAATACCACAGGCCACAGGGTCATAGACTACGATCTGTATGAACTTTTTTTTTTTTTTTTTTTTTTTTTTTTTGCTGAGGCAATTGGGATTAAGTGACTTGCCCATGGTCACACAGATAGCAAGTGTTGTGTCTGAGGCCAGATTTGAACTCAGGTCCTCCTAACTTCAGGGCTGGTGCTCTATCCACTGCACCACCTAGCTGCTTCTCTGTATGAACTGTTAAAGGTCATTTTGTCTAACCATCTCATTTTTCTTTCTTTTTTTTTATTAAAGCTTTTTATTTGTATAACATACATATGGGTAGTTCCCCAGCATTGATCTTTACAAAGCTTTCCATTACAACTTTTACCCCCAGTCCCCACCCCTCCCCTAGATGGCAGGAAGTTCACTGCATGTTAATAATGTTGAAATACTTGACAAGTTGTGCAAGAAAAATCCTATCTACAAGAAAAAAAAAGAAAATCAGAGAAAGGCAACACAATGCAAGCAAATGTCAATAGAGAGCATGAAAATGTTATGTTGTGGTCCACATTTCACATCCCTCTCTCTGGGTGTATATTGTTTTCTTCAGGGAACAATTGGAACTGGTTTGAGACAATTCTTTGTTGCAGAGAGCCATGTCCATCAGAATTGATCATCATATAGTATTGTGGTTGCCGTGTATAATGATCTCCTGGTTCTGCTCATTTCACTCAGCATCAGTTCATGCAAGTCTCTCCAGGCCTCTCTGAAATCCTCCTGCTGGTCGTTTCTTACAGAGCAATAATATTCCATAACATTCATATACCATAATTTATTCAGCCACTCTCCAATTGATGGGCATCCATTCAGTTTCCAGTTTCTAGCCACTACAAAAAGGGCTGCCACAAACATTCTTGCACATGCGGGTCCCCTTCCCTCCTCTAAGATCTCTTTGGGATATAAGCCCATTAGAAATACTGCTGGGTCAAAGGGTATGCACATTTTGATAACTTTTTGAGCGTAGCTCCAAATTGCTCTCCAGAATGGTTGGATCCATTCACAGTTCCACCAACAATGTATCAGTGTCCCAGTTTTCCCACATCCCCTCCAACATTCATCGTTATCTTTTCCTGTCATTTTAGCCAATCTGACAGGTGTGTAGTGGTACCTCAGAGTTGTCTTAATTTGCATTTCTCTGATCAATAGTGATTTGGAGCAACTTTTCATGTGACTAGAGATTAACCCTGTCATTTTTCACAGATGAGGAAAACTGAGGCCCAGAGTCACACAGATGCTAAGTAGCAAATCAGGACTTGAAGCTAGGTCCTTAACCCCAAATGATAATGATGATGATGAAGATAATGATAATAACTAGCACAATTTCAGTCCATCCTCATAACAATCTAGAATATGTGCTATTATTATAACTACTACAAAAATAAAGAAGCTGGAATAGACTAAGATTAGGTGACTTGTCCAGGTTGACATAACTAGTAAGTTTCTGAGACTGGATTTTCACTTAGGTTATTACTGACATGAAGTCTGGTGTTCTCTAGTTGCTGGATAATTTTCTGCTCATCACATAGGGTGACCTCAGACTTACTGAGGGAAGATTTTAGTTTTCTGGATTTTATAGTTACGCACTCTAAGTGATCTCTTGGCTTCTTCTCATTCCCAGAGCCCATGATGCTTCCATCCCCATTGTTCCCTTTCCCCACTCAAATATTCCCTCAAATGCCTGATTGGATTACAAAGAAATAAAGCAGAAACATTCCAATTAAAATTCATGAAAAGGGCCAGAAGAGGGCATGGCAGTGGAGGCAGACAAGGAAGCAGTGAGGAAAAAGAAGGGAAGAAAGAATGTCTCTTTATCACTCTTTGGTCTTTATCACTCCAACAAGATCTTGGTAGTATGATGATGTGCCCTCCACCTCCAAATTATTTCTCTACTTTAAACTCTATAATTATGGGTAATAACAATCAGCCTAATTTGCATGTATTGAGCATCTTTCATCTAGACATCTTCAAGTATTTTGCCAACATTAATTAATTCATTAAAGCTGGGTAATACCCTCCCCTGATCTGCCTCCTTCCCTAGCTGCCAGGAAGGAGATGACATCACCTCCCTGGCCCACTGCTGAGGTGCGACAGGCTTTGAAGAACCCTCTTTACAATCTCCACTCTGTAAAAGTAGAAAGTTCAAGTGACATTCTCATAGGATGGAGGAAGGAACTGGGTTTTATGGAAGGGAAATTATTTACTCAAGTTCACCCAGCTAGCAATTGTCTGAGCTAGGATTCAAACAATGATCTCTCTCCAGACCCTCCACACTCTCTAGACACCAAGTCCACCAGGATTTTGATAACATTACACTATCATTTGACTAAAAAGTTCCCATGGATGTCTCTATCCCCAAACTCTACCCATACCCTCCAGACATGCAGGTTGATGTTGTAGTTGGGAAAGCTATGCTAGTTGAGCTAGTTTGGGAGGTGGTTCTGATATGGGAAAGCTTCAAATATAACCCTGTTGACAGACTATCTTTCCTCCAAGATACCCAATCATCAAAGGTTTGACATCTACATAGTGAAACTGGTTGATGAGAGGGGAGGGCCCAGGAGAATTCACAAAGAATGACAGCTATACAACTTCAGGACTAGAGAACACTTTAGAACAAAACCTAAAATGTTGGAAGTTGGAGGAATCTTAGAATATAGAATGAAAAAGAAAAGAAAAGAAAAGAAAAAATATAGAATGGCAGCTTGAGAAGGAAACTTGGAAAACAGAATGTCAAAACCGAAGGACCTTAGTACACAAAATGTCAGAACTGGGAGCTTTAAATGTAGAATATCAGAGTGAGTGGGGAACTTAAAACATAAAATATCAGATGTGGAAGGAAGCTTAGATAATAGAATGACAGAGGGAATATCAAAGAAACCTTAGCCAGCCCAACCCCTTTGTTTAACAGATAAAACAGATACTGAGTGATCTACCCAAAATCATATGACAGATTTTTATTGTTGAGTTATTTCAATCATGTCCATTTGGAATTTTTTTTGGCAAAGATGCTAAAGTGGTTTGTCATTTCTGCCTCTAGCTTATTTTACAAAGGAAACTGAGGCATACATGGTTAAGTGACTTACCCAGGGTCACACAGTTTGTTTGAAGTTATTTGAAGTGTTTGAAGCTGAATTTGAACTCATGAGGGTGAATCTTCCTGAACTCTGACCACTGCACTATCTAATCTCAACTTATTCAAGTTAAGACAGGCAGACTATTAGTAGTGAGAGGCCAGGAATTAAACTGCACTATGTAGAGGAATAGAAGTAAAATGGGAAATATGAAAGGTGGAATGAGAAATTAGTTAAGAGATGATATCGGAAGGGATATGGAGAGATAAAAAGGGAATGGAGTGAAATAGGAGAGGATGAGAAAAGATGAGAGGAGATGAGGTAGGATAGGAGATAATATATTGAAACGATGGCAATGTGGAATAGGGAGAATAGAGAGCAAGGTAAGAAGAAAAAGAAAAAAGAAAGAAAAAGAAAAAGGAGAGAGAGGGAGGGAGGGAGGAAGAGAGGAAGGAAAGGAAGGAAGGAAGAAAGGAAGGAAGGAAGGAATGGAATGGAATGGAATGGAATGGAATGGAAAAAGACAGAAAAAAAGAAAGATGCATTTATTAATTATTTGCAATATACCAAGCACCATGAAAAATACTTTACAAATATTATCTCATTTGATTCACAGAGAACCCTAAGAGGAAAATCCTATCATTATCCTCATTTTCCACTTGAGGAAATTGAGGCAAAGAGAGGTCAAATCACTTGCTCAGGGTCACACAGCCAGCATATGCCTGAGGCAGAATTTGAAGCCAGTTCTTCATTCCTATAGGCCTAGCATTTTATTCACAACAGCACCTAGCTGCTTCTACATAGGGAATGAGGCAGCAGCAAGAGAGAACAGAATGTGATTATGTGAACAATGAACAGTGCTCTTTCCTTCCTCCCATTTATTTGCATTTATTTATGTGGGTGCTCATTGCACTCTTTTAATAGAACGTAAGCTCTCTGGAGGCAGGAATCACATGTATGTCCATCACATAAGCCAGCACCTACCACAGACCCTTACATATGTAGGAGCATAATAAATGGCTGCTGAACTATATGAAATCAAATTGAACTGTATTAATGGAATAAGAGAGCAATGATATAGGAAGAATTGATGAAATGAGATGAGTTATGAGATAACACGGAAAGTTTTGCAAACCTTTAAATGCTATATACCTGTGATGAGGGAAAGGAGCTATAAAAAACAGGAAGAAATAGAGAGCATGGTGGAAAGTGGCAAATAAAGGTAGTATTAATGATGGGAGATGGGGATGAAGAACAGAAGACATGAAATCCAGTATAAGGACAGAAAGTAGAGGGTGACTGGGGCAGGAGAAGCTCAGGGTAGTGCTAGGTGAGCATTACAAGTAACCTTCCAAGGACAGTCCACTCCTAGGAGCAGTGGGTTAGTCCATTCCTGTACACTTGACATCTTCATAGGCTTCCCCACTTCCTACCACAGTCATCAAGGTTAGAAGGACAAAGAGAAACTAGAAAGAAAGTCAGCCTCTTGGTAGAAACATTGAGAGAAATGCAAATACGAAGATGGGCTGGGAGGGATTTGGAAGAGGATTTACTCCTCTAGATTAGGTTATTTTCAGTTCCAAGATTCTATAGTCATCTATGGTCACTGTGTTGGCTAGTTTCGTTTAGCTGTTTTTCTTGGTTGTAGAGAAGAGCTCATGTAGGGAATGAGGGTGAGTAAGAATGGAAGATATATCTGTCAATAGCTATTATGTTGTTTTTTGTTTGTTTTTAAAGTAGTCATTAAATATGTTATTTAACCAAAATACTCGCTCTGGCAAACTTCAGGTTTTTTTTTCAAGTCTTCTGACTCCCAGCCCAGTGTCTCATAGTCTTTCCTCCATCTACCCAACTCTCTGAAACATTCTCACATTTCCTCTCCTTCCTCCCCCTGAAACCATATCATGTCCTTTTTCCCCAGAATCTGCATCTAGTTTCCCTGAGGAGGAGAATGGTAAATTATCCCTTGCATGAACTGATAAATAACAAAGGAAGCAGGACCAGGAGAAAAAAAAGACAATCACCACAAAACTAATAGAAACAGAAGAAAGAATCAAAGCAATGACCGCTGCTGAAGCCAGAGGCCAGATGGCAACAGATGCTACCAATAGCAGACAAGGAAAAGGATAGTTGCTTATATTGGTTGGGTTTTATCCTCTGTCTTTCTTCCAAAGGACATTGGTGGGGAAAAGTATATAAGCAAATGATTTTGAAATAAAAAGCACAAAACTCATTAATTTATAAATTTATAATTAATTCATAAAAGACAAAAATTAACCCTAAACCCAAGTAACTAACAAAAGCATGAAAGACAGCTCAGCCATACCAGTCTAGCTCCAACGTATAACTGTGTTTTCCCCAACTTATCTGATTGCCCCTCTCTCCATTGATCCATAACCTCATCTCCTTTGGGATTGGCTTATTGCTTCCAGGATACCTTCCATGATTAAATCATGCTGCTCTTGCCAACATTTTGCATCTCTTCAATGAAACAATTCTTGGAATTGTAGGGTCAGAGATGATGAGTTTACCTCTAGAAGAACCCTCAGAGATCATCTCATGGAAAGGTTCTTAATCTTTATATCACCGACCCTCTTTGACAGTCTAGTAGTATCTATAAACCCCTTCCCAGAAAAGTGTTTTTAAGTAAGAAAAATGAAATACATTTCAATGCAAAGGAAACATTATATTAGTATATAGACATAAAAAATTAAGTTCACATACCCAAGGTAAAGAACTCCAGAGTCCAATCCTCTCATTTTATCGATAAGGAAACTGAAGTCAAAACAAAAGGTAAAATTACATCTGAGATCACAGAAGTGAGAAGTAATGATGAGATTTGAATCCAAGTCTTCTGACTTTAAAGTTGATTCTCCGTCCACTGGAACACGAGCCCTTTTGTCACTGTCTCCATGACAATTCAAAGATACATGACCTTGTACAAGTCTACCCTCTATCAAAATCTACATGGCTGCTAAGGTGATTTTCCTAAAGTCTAGGTCTGACCATGTCACCCATTTCAATAAATTCTAGTAGTTCCCCCCATTACCTCTATAATCTAATATAAACTCTGTTTGGTTTAAAGCCCTCCACAACCAGAGCCCAGTCTCTTCTTTCAAGGTTATTATACATTATTTCCCTTCTTGTTCCTTTTTAATTGTCTATTTATAATGGCTTAACTGTAATTCATTTTCTGTCTTTGTACCTTTGCATGGGCTGATCTATAAGCCTAGAAAATACTGTTTCATCCCCTCTGCTTCTTAGAATTCCTAGTTTTTTTTCTACAAAAGATTCAGCTTTACTGCTATTTTTTAATTTTTGTGAAAATATTTATATGTTATTTTTAATTATACATAAAACAATTTTAAACTTTTGCTTTTTAAAATTTTGAGTTCCAAATTCTCTCCCTTTTCCTCCCTCCTATCTCCCTTCATTGAGATGACAATTAGATTTAGATTATACGCATGCAATCATGCAAAATATATCTCCAATTAGTCATGTTGCAAAAGAAAAGACAGAGCAAAAAAACCCCACAAAACTCCAAGAAAAATAAAGTTAAAGAAAATGGGCTTTGATTTACATTGAGATGCTGGCAGACCTTTCTTTAGAGGTGGATAGCATTTTGCATCATAAATCCGTTAGAATCACCTTGGATCATTGTATTGCTGAAATAGCTGTCATGGATAGTTGGATCACTGAACAATTTTGGTGATGCTGTGTATGATATTTTCCTGTTTCTTCCCACTTCACTTTGCAGCAGTTTATATAAATTTTTAAAAGTTTTCTGAAGCTCATCATTTATAATAAGATTCCATCACTATCATAAACCATAGTTTGTTTAGCCATTTTATCAATTGGTGGACATCTCTTCAATTTCTAATTCTTTGCCACCACAAAAAAAACTGCTAAAAATATTTTTGGGGAAATTGGTCTTTTTCCCTTTGCTTTGATCTCTTTGGGATACAGACCTAGCAGTGGCATTACTGGGTCAAAAGATTTTACAACACCTTAGACAGATTTTCAAATTTCTTTCCAGAATGGTTGGATCAGTTTACAATTCTTCCAGCAGTTTCTTAATGTCCCAATTTTCTCATATCCCCTCCAACATTTTTCACTTACTTTCTGTTATAATAGTGAGCCTGATAGGTGTGAAGTGATACCTCACATTTGTTTTAATGTGCATTTCTCTGATCAGCAATGGTTTAGAACATTTTTTTCCATATGACTGTAAATATTTTTGATTTATTGTTCTGAAAACTGTCTATTCGTATCCTTTTACCATTTATCAATTGGGGAATGGATCTTATAAATTTGACATAGTTCTCTATATATTTGAGAAATGATGCTTTTACAGAGATACAATGTAAAAATCCCCCCCCTCAATTTTCTACTTTAATTCTAATTTTGGCTCTGTTGATTTTGTTTGTGCAAACCCTTTTTAATTTAATATAATCAAAATTATCCACTTTGTATTCCATAGCTCTCTAACTCATTTGGTCACAAATTCTTCCCTTATCTAAAGATCTGACAGTTAAAAACATTCTATGCTCCCTTAATTTGCTTATCGTATCACCTTTTATGTCTAAATCATGTACCTATTTTAATTTTGTCTTGGTATATGATGTGAGATATTGGTCCGTACCTAGTTTCTTCCAAGAAACTTGTTTTACTAGTATGTTTTGTTAAATAGTGAGTCCATCCACATGTGCAAGAATGTTTGTGGCAGCCCTTTTTGTAGTGGCTAGA
>JAJPUD010018409.1:0-28747 GCA_023553655.1 Myrmecobius fasciatus | reverse complement strand
AGACTTTATATTGTCAATTTTAGTAGCACTTCTAATAAGTGCTTTTACTTCATTATTTGTGAGTTCAACTTTTTCACTTTGGATATTGGTAATTTGGGGGTTTTTTCTTTTAAAAAATCAAATTGGCCAATGACAACTATTTTTTGTTGTTTTTAAGTAGCTCCTACTTTATTTCTTAGTTGATTTTTTTTATTTTAAAATGTGATCATCTCTCCTTTGATTTTAAGGATTTTCATTTTCGTGTTTAATTGAAGATCTTCAATTTGTTGATTTTCTAATGGTTTTTTTTTCTTTCTCTCTTTTATTGATATAAGTAGCTAGAGATATAAATTCCCCCCTACCTACTCTTTTGGCTGTGTTTCACAATTTTTGAGATGTTGCTTCTCTGTGTTATTATCTGGGTTCGAATTCAACCTCAAACACTAACTAGCTGTGTGACCCCCCCCCAAAAAAAAGTCACTTAATCTCTTTTGCCTCAGTTTTCACATCTATAAATAGGGATAATAATGACACCTCCTTCCCAAGATTATGTTCTTGAGCATCAAATGCAATAATTGTAAATGGTTTAGTATAATGCCTGGCACATAAGTCTTATATAAATTGTTATGATGATGACAATTTTGTAGTATCCTTTTTGGTCTGATTTTTCTTGGGCAGCATGATAATTGTAGAAATATGTATAGAATTGTTCATGTTGAACATGTATTGGATCACTTGACATCTAGGAGAGGGGCTGGGAGAAAGGGGGGAAATTTGGAACACAAGGTTTTGCAAGGGTCAATGTTGGAAAATTATCCATACATATATTTTGAAAATTAACTGCTTTAATAAAATTCAAAAAAGAAGAAAAAAAATTTAGATGCTGTGCCATTTGGTACATATTTATTTCTATGGTACCTTTAAGCAAAATATAATTTCTCTTTTTATTTCATTTAATTAAGTGTATTTTTGCTATTGCAATCATAATTACTACCCTTGCCTGTTTTACCTCAGCTGAAACATAATTCTTTCCAAGTCTCTTATTTTAACTGTGTATATCTTTCTGTTTCATGTTTGTTTCTTATAAAAACCATTTTTGGATTCTGATTTCATTCTGCTATCAGCTTCTGTTTTATGGATGAGTTTATCCCATTTACAATCACAATTATGTTTACTGTCTATTATCTTCCATCCTCTTCTTTTATACTTTCCCCATCTTTTTTTGCCCTGTTCTCACCTTAAGAATCTATTTCTATTTGACTACTGCCTGTCTCAGTCTATTCTCCCTTATACCTCCCTCATTTTCCCTGACATTTTCTTCTTGTTACCTTGTTGGTTCAAATTAATTTCTGTGCCCAGCTCTGTGTACGTGTATATTCTTCCTTCTTCCTCGAAATAGTTCAGATGAGAATGAGTCTTGTTTTTGAATGTCAAAATTTTCTACTTAGTCTGATCTTTTCATCAGGAATACTTGAAAGTCTACTATTTCATTAAAACCCCATTTCCCGCTGTAGGATTATATTCAGTTTTTATTCTTGGCTATAATCCTAGGTCCTTTGCCTTCTGGAATATCATATTTTATAAGCCCCCTGCCTTTTTTTGTAGAGTGGTAACTGCAAAATTTCGTGTGACAGCTCCATGTTACTTGAATTCTTTCTTTCTGGCTACTTGAAGCATTTTCTCCTTGCTCTGGGATCTCTGGATTTTGACTGTAATATTCCTGGAGTTTTCCTTTTGGAGTTTCTTTCAGGAGAAAACCAGTGAATTCTTCCAATTTCCACTTTACTCTCCAGTTTTAAATATTTGGGCAGTTTTCTTTAATGATCATTAAAGAAAACTGCCCAAATATTTTATTGTTTTTGTTCATGATTTTCATGGAGTTCAGTGATTCATAAATGATCTCTATTTTTCAGGTCATTTTCCGAGAGATATTTCACATTTTCTTCCATTAAAATTATTGATTGATTGCTGTCTAATGGAGTTAATAGTTTCCATTTGGCCAA
Source organism: Myrmecobius fasciatus (assembly GCA_023553655.1). Classification (NCBI taxonomy): domain Eukaryota; kingdom Metazoa; phylum Chordata; class Mammalia; order Dasyuromorphia; family Myrmecobiidae; genus Myrmecobius; species Myrmecobius fasciatus. The sequence continues at coordinate 26,765 of JAJPUD010018409.1, read as the reverse complement.
TTCTAAATTTCAAGGAGTTATTTTCTCCTTTATTTACCTCTGTTACATTTCTTTGACCAAGCTGTTAATTCTCTTTTGAGGGGCCATTGCCAGTCATTTTGACTTGTCTTGCCATTGGACCTTGATGACTGTGGAGGAGAGAGTGAGGCTGATGATTTTGCTCAGTTCTGCCTCACTTAAATCCAGGTCACTTGCAAGTCAAGACATCACACCCCTGAGGTCATTGATTCTCTTTGAGAATGAAGGGCAAAAAATAACAATTCTCTTTTCATAACTATTGAATTGTTCTCATTTCTTTATTTTTCTCCTCTCCTATTCTCATTTGTTTTTTTTTTAATCTTTATTTTTCTTTTCTTCTTTTTAGAAACTTATTCTTTAAGACATTCAGAAATTCTTGTTGGGTTTGTGTCTAATCTGCATTTTTTTTCCCTTCGAGGCTTTGATTGTAGAGTTTCAAGTCAGTGTGTGTGTGTGTGTGTGTGTATGTTTGTCTTGAGCTTCCCTCTTACCAGAGTATCTTTTTCCTTGCTCACTTTTTCCAGCTTACTTTTTGATTTTGGACTTGAAGATTGTGACTCTTTGGAGCAATTTGGTGATCCAAGTAAATTCCAGTAGACTCTAGAGAGAGAACTATAGAAATTGAATGTGGATCAAAGCATAGTATTTTCAACTTTTCTTTGCTTTTTCTTTCTCGTGCTTTTTTTTTTTTTTTTTTTTTGGTTTGAGTTTTCTTGTACAACACGGTCAATATGGAAACACACTTAAAAGGATTGCACATGTTTAACCTATATCAGATAATTTGCTGTCTTGGGGAGGGCGAGGTAAGGGAAGAAGGGAGAAAAAATTTGGAACACAGTATTACAAAAATGAATGTTGAAAACTATCTTGACATGCATTTAGAAAAATAAAATCTTATTGAGAAAGAAATTTAAAAATAAAATCATGTTTTCAAAATTAAAAAAGTAGCAATTGACAAAGTATTTTTTTTAAACCAATTCACACATTATTGTTCTGAGAAATGACCGGCAGGAGGATTTCAGAGAGGCCTGGGGAGACTTGCATGAACTGATGCTGAGGGAAACGAGCAGAAGCAGGACATCATTGTACTGTACGATGATCTATTCTGATGGACACGGTTCTCTCCAACAATGAGCTGATACGGGCCGGTTCCAATTGTTCAGTGATGAAGAAAGCCATCCACACCCAGGGAGAGGCCTGTGGGATCTGAGTGGGAACCACAAAATAGCATTTTCACATTTTCTGTTTGCTTGCTTTTTCTTTTTTTTTTTCCGGTTTGATTTGATTTTTCTTGTGCGGCGAGATAATTGTGTGAATATGTATGTATATATTGGATCTAACATATATTTTTACCATGTTTAACATATGTTGGATCACCTGCCATTTAGGGGAAGGAGTGAGAGAAGGGAAGGGAAAATTGGAACACAAGGTTTTGCAAGGGTTAGTGTTGAAGAATTATCCCTGCAAATGTTTTGAAAATAAAAATCTTTAGTAATAATAATTATAATAAAACCAGTTCACACAAGGCAAGGGAAGGAGGAGCAGAGGTTGGGATGATGGCGTGGAGAGGCTGGGCTCAGATTGTCCAGGACTTTGGTAGGCTGGTATGAGGGATGTTGGGGGCTGAGGGCTGGGCCTCTATCTTGCCACTGGGCCCTAGTTTTAACTTCTTTATTCAGTCAAACAATGGATTCAGAAAAGCACCTAGAAAGTCTGAGCCTCGATTTTCAGTGGTGGACTGGTCAATGAAGGCTATAAGAAAAGTGCTTTGACTCTTCCAGTGGGGAAAAAAAAAAAACTCTTTTATAATATCTTCCTTTTCTTTGAGGCCCAGCTTCTTAAACTGTGGGTTGTGACCCCATATAGAGTCTTACAACTGAATGTGAGAGCCATAAAATTATTTATCATCAGTAAAGATTGGATTTTATTTTCTGAACCCACATGTAGGGGGTCATGGGAAAAATCCCTTGGGCAAAAAGGGGTCAAGAGTGGGAGAAGTTTAAGAAGCCCTGCTCTAAGGAATCTTGTGAAGCTTTTGTTTTCCCGTCGGTTTTTGGGATGTACATTTGGGTCAGCTGGCATCTGGCAGGACGCATCCCTGAAATCCAGGGTCCAGAACTATGTTGATGCTGAATAGACGGATTGGTTGGATAGCTTGTGCCTTCAGAAAGCCGGTTAGCAAGTGGTGGAACAAATGATTTAAGGATGATGAGAGGGAGGATTGTGGGAACTGAGGGTGGACCACAACAGAGCATTCTCACTCTTTCTGTTGTGGTTTGCTTGGATTTTGTTTTCTTTCTCATTTTTTTTATCTGATTTTTCTCATGCAGCAAGATCGTATCCATATATTGGATTTAACATAGATTTCTACCATATTTAATATATGTTGGATTGCTCACCATCTAGGGGAGGGGGTTAAGGGGAGAAAATTGGAACGCAAGGTTTTACAAGGGTCAGTGTTGAAAAAGATGATATTACTCTTGCATATGTTTTGAAAATAAACAACTTCAATTAAAAAAAACAAGTGGTGGATCACTTGATCTGATGGCCATCAAAGTCTGACAGGAACCTTCCTAGCTGCCATGTATTCTGTTTATGGTGAGCGCCTTCCTTCCAGAGGTCAGTGATCCAGTACTTTCTCTCCAAGTCAGCCTCCAAAGCCCTTTGCTCCCCCATGGTGCTCTCCACTCAGCCATTTCTCCATGGTGGCAGAAGCCCAGGTCTAGGTACCTGTAGGGCCTAGAGCTGCAGGGATATTCCCGGATGTTGGTGTTTAGGAGGAAGTGAATTCAGTGACAGTTGGCAGAATAAATGGTCTTGGCTCTTAAGGGGCAACCCCCCCCCCCTTTAGAGAGGATCCTATCATATTCTTTCCTTTGATTTCTCCTGGCCGCCCTGTTCTGGCTACATCCCTTTCCTTGGGTTGTAGTATTTGTTGTTCCATATCGGAGTTCTGTGTTTTGGCCCCAGTATTTCTGGGCTCAAATGGAGAAGGTTGGAGGGGGGAGGGATGGGCTAGAGAGGTTCAGCGCCATAGCCGGAAAGACTAAGTATTGGCCGCCGGGGCGGGGAATAGGTGAGTCACAGAGGAAGCCAGAGCTTCTGTCAGCCTCGAGGATTGCCTTCCTCTTTAACTGTGTGTCCAGAGGCCCTTCTGGTGGGGGGGGGGGTCGCCCTCCCCCAGGAAGGTGGCTCTGACCTTCTGTGGTCCTCAGCTCCCTCCTTCCTTGGGGAGGGAAGGGTGAGCACTCCTGAGGAGCTGGCGCAGGACTGCGGGGAAGAGGTAGCACGCTTGCGCTGACAGGAGAGGCAGGAGGGAGGAGCGAGCCCCAGGCTGAAGGAGGAGGAGGAGGAGGAGGATGGCAGCTCTGCCGCCACCGCTGGTCACCTTGGCTTGGCTCGGAGTCCTGTTTCTGCCAACAGCAACCCATGGCGCAGTCGTTGCCCAGGTATTGCCAGGACCCGGATGTCCTCGGGGCCTGTCCGGAGCTCTGTGCTGGAGGAGGGAAGGAGCCGGGTCGTGCTGGGAATGACCCCGGGAGGAGAATGGCTTTTTAGGGTTACTGCATCTGCTGCAGCGGGCAGAGGGAGGAGCCTGAGCCTGAGCGGAGTTCGGAGCTGTCCGAGGTTCTGGAGCAAAGGAAAAAGGCTGGGCTAGGGGCGCGTAGCTGGGTTAGGGGCGCCACTCAAGCGTGCCTGCGTGCGTGCGTGACCATGGCCAGTCTCTGCGGTGGTCCTTGGGGCCTTTGGCCCGGGGAACGCCGTGGGGTGGTAGGTGGATGTGGCCCTGTCTGGCCCTTACATCCCGGCCACTTGTTGAGTGGCTGTGCCTTTGTATGAGGTCATGCGTTTGTCCGGTGGGGATGTCTCCCATTATGCACCTGTGTGTGACAGTCTGCATCTGCTTTCAGGAGTTGGGGGGCGGGGGGGGGAGCATCTCCCCCAGTCTAGTTCTTGCCCCATTCTCTCCCCTTCCTGCTCCATCTTTGAGCCCTTCCAAGCTGGTGGGTCTTGGGGAGCCCCGGGGGGGGGTCTTCTCTTTTCCAGCCCATGAGGGGCTTGGAGATGGCAGGCAGTTTCATTTCGATTTCCTTTGTTAAGATGTTGGCACTGCCCAGGTTTCCAGCACATTCGTTTCCGGATCTTTCCCCCCTTGTTTCTACCTCAGCACAGGCTTCCATAATGGCCTAACTGCCAGCTGTGCCCTGAGGGAGGCCCTGAAGAGCCCCGGATGCTACAAATGACTTTAACAAAAGCCCCCCCCCAACATTTGACGGGATTTTCTAGGGGGGGGGACACGTAATTTCCTTATAGAGCTCTTGCCAGTCCTTGCAGAAATGATCCCAGACCAATGTCCTGGAGCAGGTGAGCCATGGGATAGAGAGCCCTCCTGGGACTCAAGGATTTGGATCCCCACCCAGTTGTGTCCTTTTGACTCTGGACAAGTCATTTTCCCTCCAGCCCCCCATTTCTTGGCCTTATGGGCAAGGAATTCGAGTTGTACCCCGTGGCCCGGATTGAAAGACAATAAAGAGCCACACATGGCACAGACCTTTCCCCCACCAGAGACTGGCAAGGAGCTGTGCAGCTCTTGCTGGCCCTGCTCTCTGGTGGAGTCTGTCTTGGGGGAAGACAAGGGAACCCCTCGAATTCACACCCCAACCTCCTGAAAAATGTCTCTTTTCCCCACAGAGGCTCAGTGGTCAGACAATTCCAGCTTTCCAGTGATAGTTAGATCACCAGGGACGGCGCAGGGGGCGCTACGTGTTAAAAAGGGCATTCACAAGCTAGCCACAATTCAGCAGGCCATGGCCACGATATTTGGGGCCTGATGGAAAAGGGAAAACCCAAGGGGGGGCCCACGCACTGAGCTGCCCTCCTTTGTCATGACCAATAGGATTTGGATTTGCTCACTTTGGCCCGAAGGCAGGGGCAGGGGGCCCCTGGGCAGCGGGTACAGAGGCACATCTAGGCTTGCAGATGTCAAGAAGTGCTTCTTACCCAAGCTCTCCCTAAGTGGAACGGGCCACCTTGAGGCGTGGTAGGCACCCTTCTGCCAGTGGCCCGGCTGTCAGGCACGTGGTAAATAAGGGGGTTCTGGTTCAGGGACCGAGTGGAGAAGGGGGGCCTTTTGGATCCATTTGTCTACCCTGAACATGTCTTTCTGGGTCCCACAGCCCCGGACCCTGCCTTTCTCTTGGAACCTCGGGCAAATGGTGAGGGCCCTGCAGTCGGAGTGGCCGCCGGGTTCCCCCAAAGCGGCCCTGCTGGCCCAGGCCTTAGAGCGGCTTCTGGAGGCAGAGGCCGGCTGGCAGGAGTGGGAACGGGAAACTAAGGCCGAAGCTGCCGCCCTGGCCCAGCTTCTCTTGCGCCTGTGGGGCAGCTCCCATCTCGAGCCCGAGGTCAACATGGAGGAGCCGGTGGCAGTTGGTCCCAAGACCCAGGCCAAGGATGAGGCAGCCGACTCCAACCAGGCACTCCTCAGGTATAGCCCAGGGGGAGAGGGATGGGCGTGGGGGGAGGCACAAGGGCCGGCACTAAGGACTTTGGCATCTCTCCATCTGCAGGTTCCTGATGAGCCGGCTCTTGGCCAAGATGTCAGAGGCCCAAGTCTCCCCCATCCTGGTCCGGGGAGAACCGTGGCCCCTGCAACGCCGTCGCCTGCGCCGGGACCTGGGCCCCGCTTCCAAGTCCCGGGGGACAGCGCTACTCCACCTGAGCCGCCCGGAGACCTTAGGAGCCAAGGGCAGGGCTCGGGGCCTGCCACTTGCCCCCACCCAGTACTGGCCCGAATGACGGGGCCCCCATTGGCCTAAGGCTCCTGGCCTCCCGGTTCTCCCCCATCATGCATGTTTACCCCCACACCTTGGCACCCCACCTTAATAAAGCAGCCTCTGCAAGCAAAGCAGTCTGTCTCGTGTCTGATGCCCGCCCCAGTAACACCATGTTTATTGCTACCTCCCCCTCCTTAAAGGACCCCTCCCATGGAGTACAAAACAGGCAGCTGGGGACACCGGGGTTCTGCTTTATTTTATTTGGGGAGACCAGTGTGTTGGCTCGAGAGCCGTGGGAGTCACAACAACAATCCGGAGGGATGACAACATCAAGGGGGGCCTGTGGGGCACTGGGCCATTACAGCACCCCTGGCATCTCCTCCCCAAATTTGGACAGGTACGCAGTGTTCTTGGCCTCTGTCAGAACCTAGACAAAGGCACAAGTGTTAGGGAGCCCTTCTCCGTGCCCGGGGCCCCAGGACCCAGCAACCACTCCTCACCTCGTGATTCACATAGGCCTGGCAAGCGTAACACCAGACCGACAGGTCGGCGTAGCTGAGGACCACTGGGTGGCCCGAGGCCTCGTGGTGCTGAAGCATGTGAGCCTGAATGTAGCGTCCACAATGAACCTAGAAGCAGCCAGGGAGGAGGGATCATTCAGCCGGGGGCCCGCTATGCGTCGGGCCCCCTACCAGCATTTACGCCTTTTCCGAAACCCTTTACAGACTTTGCATTTTGGCTTCGGGACCACCTGGAGGGGTGGGGGGCAAGCCCCGTGGGTGCCCAGGACTCCCAATGTCACCCTGTTCTTACACACTGCCAGCCCCACCCTCTTCCCCCATCCCACCTGATAGCAAGACAGGCAGAGCCAGTTCTCCATATGGGTGCCACAATCTTGGCAGGCCTGGGTCGCGTCCAGGCCTCCCTCGGGCACCGAGCATACAGTCATCAGGTGCGGGCACCAGGCCAGGGGGGTCACAGCGTAGAATACGGTCTGTGAGGGCAAGACAGAGGGCGGTGAACCTCAAGCCCGGGAAGGGGTGTGATTCCCCCCACCCCTATCATTTGGGGACAGGGGCCAGAGACTCACTCCCTCAGCAGCAAAGTCATCCCCCACCATCGGGGTCCCTCCCCCGGCCGCCTCCCCGAGCAGGCCAGGGTCCTCGTGGTCCTCTTCTTTGGAAATGGTGGGCTCAGCCTCCGGCTCCCCAGAAGCGCGGGTCCCGAGCTGCAGGGACTCCAGGCCCAGGGTCTCCTCGGACACGGGGGACGGAGGTTGTTCCTCTAGCTTTGGTCCAATGGTCAGCACCTCTGGGAGGCTCTGTTTGGGAGGCCTCTGCCTCAGGGCGCTCTCCTCCTCAGCCGGCTGTAAGGAGGTTTCCTCTTCCTCTTCCTCTGTGTCAACTGGAGGGGACAGGGGAGGAGGCAATGAGACCCTACCCCGCCAGCTCCCCCACGGCCCCTACTGAAGCTGGGCTCACCGGTAAGCTGAAGGCTCTGCCAGTACTTCTGGTGGACCTGGGCGACCTCAGCCAGCGAGACGAAGGTCCCGGGCAGTGGGGGCCGAAGCCAGGGGAACATCGGGGGCGGGTCGCCCAGAAGAGTCCGGGTACAAGCAGCCATGGAGTCGGAGATGGAGCTTAGGTTGTAGCCACCCTAGAGTTAGGCGAAGAGAGGCAGGTGGGCCGGGAGTCCTGGTGAGGACCGTGCCCCCCCCCCAGAGGCAAGGGAGGCGGGCCAGTCCCGTGGGGATCGTACCTCAAGGACCAGAGCCACGTGGCCTCCGGCCAGCCCCATCAGCAGGTGAGTCATGTGCGCGTAGCCCTCGGGGGAGATCAGGCAGCCTCCCAGGGGGTCCCCCCGAGCAGCATCGAAGCCGGCAGACACCAGCACCAGTTCAGGGTTGAACTGGAAGACAAGCGCAAAGAGAGGTGTCGGCCGGCCGGCCGAAGGCCCGGCCCCCCGCCCCAGCTGCCGGCCATTGCCCTACCCGGCTCCTCCCCCCCGCCAGCTTCACCTCATAGGCAATGGGCATCACGATATGGTGCATGGCACTGAGGTAGTCGGAGTCTCCGAGCCGGGGTCCGTTCCACGCCACGTTGACGGTGAAGCCCTCGCCCCGGCCCCGGCCCACACACTTGCTAGCAGCATCCTCGGCCATGGGGAAGAAGGTGCCATGGTCATAACGGTGCAGGGACACGTAGAGCACGCTAAATGGGGAAAAGCTGGTCAGGAGGCGGAGGCGGAACCAGCCCCCCCCCCCCCCCCCCCGCCCCCCCCCCCCGACCCCCCGGCCCCCCCGGGCCCCCCTTAACTATTTGCGGGGCCCCTTGCCAAGGTTGGTGGTCCCGGTCACCAACCGGGATTCGGGAGGGGGGGGGGGGCACAAGGAGCCGCTTTTTCGGGCCTCTCCCGGCTCCCCTTATGCCAAGTGCTCAGTGGCTTTTGCGTGGCCTGGCCCCGTGGGCTGGTGACGGCACAGGACCACCAAGGACCCCGCTTCTCTCCCAACAGAAACCCAACCGAGCCTGGGTCATGGGTGCCCCGCCTCCGAGGACAAAAGCCAACGGCGTACCTTTCGCCCGCTCTGGCTTCCCCCTCCTGGGTCCTCCTCACCTTCCTGCCTCAGTTGTACTCACCGGAGGGCCCGGCCAACCATGTCCTGCGCGTGACGAGCAGCCACGGCCACAGAGTTGAAGAAGCAGAAACCACAGGCGGCATCTCTCTCAGCATGGTGGCCCGGAGGGCGGATGATGGCCAACCCGTTGTGCACCTGTTCGAAGGCCGAAGGGCAAAGGCTCGCCTCGCTTCTCTTCCATTTCCTCTGCCCCTTCCACCCCCGGCCCGGAGCCCCCTCTCTTCCCCTACGTGCCTCCCCGGTCAAGATGGCCTCCACCAAACGGCACGCGGCTCCGGCGGCAAGTTGGGCACAGCCGAAGGAATGGGAGGACATGTAGATGGAGTTGTAATTCTCGCCCTCCCGGTGCAGGTCTCGGGGCTTCAGCCGGCTCGTGGCCCGAATCCGGTCAATGTACTCCTCGCTGCGAGGGGAGGAGAGAGACGGGGACGGGAAGGCGGAGGCGAGTGAGCGGAGGCGCCAAGAAAACAGAGAGGGAGGGGCGGACGAGGGCGGCCCGTACCTGTGGCAGTTGAGCAGCTCGCGGAGCGTGGCGCAGCGGGCGGGCAAGGAGACGCAGCGGGCAGTCAGGCCGAGCTCCAGGTGGCGCTGAGCTATGTGGGCGACGCGTTCGGGCCGCTCCGGGTGGTGGCTGGGGAAAGGGCCGGGAGGGGGTCACCCGAGGGAAGGGAGGGCGCGGGCCCGCCGGCAAACGGCCCCCTCACAGCCGCCGGGCCAACCCCAGTACCTGTCCCACATGTTGAAGTGCTCCATCATCCTCGCGTCATATACCAGGCCCGTTCGGTTCATGGCCATGGGCAGGCCGTGGTCCAGGGGCTTCCCCAGCATCTCGAGATCGGGCAGGGGGCCTATGTTCATGTCTCGGTATTCTTCCTTTGGGTCATCGGGGGCAGGCTCTGTTACCAGTGGGGGTGGGGATCAAAGGATCACAGATTTAAAGCTCAAGACCATGTAGTCCCACCTGGGAGGGGCAAAGGACTCACCCGAGGGCAAGCCACCGTTGATAGCCGGGGCCCTCCGCTACACTAAGTGGCCCTGCGTTGCCGCCTCTGCTGCCCCCCCCCCCCCATCCCATTTCCCTCATTCCTCGCTCGGTCCGCTTTCCCTCCCCCCAGCGCCCCCCCCTTCCCCGCCTAGCTCGGTGGCCTGAGACCCCAGACACCTTTGGCTAGGAATGGGCAAAGGAAGTGGGGAACGGTCCATTCAGACTGCCAGCCCTCCTGTGGCCCCCGGACCCTGTCAGTCGCCTCACTTACGAAACCTGGGGATGCCCTTCCAGAAAGGCTTCTGAGCAGCCAGGGTACAGGACACAGACTCCAGGGCACTGCCAGTTGGGAGAACAAGAGCAATCACAGGAAACTAGGAAATGGCAGAGCTGAAAGGGAGGCGACGGCGGCTAGTCTGACGCTCTCACGGTACGGAGACGGGACGAGCGGGGCGCTCAAAAGCCGAGAAAGGCCGAGACCCTACGCGTCGCCTATCGTGGCCCCCGAAGGGGTAGAGCGGCGTGGCCCCGAGCGTCAGCCAGCCAGGGCTTTCTTGGAGGGGAGGGGTCAGGGGTGGGGGCTCCGTGTCTCACCTGAAGCAGGGGATGCAAGGTGTTTCCAACATGGGACACGGGTCTCCCAGGAGAGTCTGGAGAGTGGCACTGACTCCCAGAGCAAGGGAACGCAAGTTGTAGCCACCCTGAAGGACGGGAGACACGACTCAGAGAGGGAATCGGACGCCCTCCGGGGTGAACCAAAGTCAGCTCGCGTGAAAGGGGAAGCGTGGGGAGAGCAGAGGAGGAACGGAAGACTCCGTGCGATAGGGTGGCAGAGGGGAAAGAGCCAGGGGAAGCACAGGGTCTCAGCCCCTCTCCCCCCATAATGCCTTCCCCCTAATCAGACCCCAACCCCTTCCCAGATCCCCCGAGCAACCCGCAGGCCGTTAGGGGAGGAAATGCGACCAAGAGACGGTGAGGAAAAGGCGCGGACAGACATTGAGACGATCCTTCACCTCAAGAGACAGAATCAGCCTTCCCTTAGCCAGACCCATGAGCAAGTGAGTGAGGTGGGCAAAACCCCCTGGAGTGACTGCCATCTCTCCCTGGGGAGAGAAAAATGGAGGAGCTCACCGCCATGCTGAGGTCTCCCCACATCTTGCCTCTTCCCCCTCACCAGGGGCGAGCGAGAGTGACCCAGACCGAGCTCCCGCCCTCTTTCCGTGTCCAATCATCGTCCCCCCTCGCCAAAGGGCCCACCTTGGGGTCCTCCAGAACGGCATCAAAGCCAGCGGCCACCAGGACGATCTCGGGCTGGAACTGGAGAGGACAGAGCGGGAGAAAGAGGAGGTGAGCCGAAGGCCGTCCCGCCGTGCCGAGGTCCCCCGGCCCGCGCTCCATCCCGACTCCGAGCCCCGCGGGCTTTCCTCGGCCCGAGCCGCTGCTCTTTTCCCACTACGGTCTTTGCTCTCCCCCACACGGACTCAAGTCTCGCACACGTCGAGCCCGGGCAGCCCGACTCCAGTTCCACTCTAGACCTCACCACTCTGGCTCAGTCCCTCAGCGGCAGCTGCCTTCCAGCCCTCCCAACACTCTCCTGTTTTAGGGGTCCCACACAGGTTCCATTACCTCCAGAGCGATGGGCAGCAGCACATGTAAGAAGCAGCTGATGTAATCCCCATCCCTCATCCCCACCTGGGAGGGAAACACAGCCAGACAGAGAAAAACACAGTGAGCGTGGGCTCATGGGAAGGCCTATGAGGCCAGGGCCTTCTCCAAGTGCCAGGGGCCTGACCTGGTTCCAAGGCACGTTGACTGTGTATCCCTGACCCTTGCCATTGCCTGTTGCCCGCCAGTCAGAAGCTTTTAGGTGGGGCCAGAATCGGCCCTGTTCGTAGCGGTGAACAGAGAAGTAGAGGACGCTGGAGAAGGAAAAGGAGTACTGAAGAGTAGGGGGCTGGAGGGGGGGGGGGCCAGGGGAAGGGATCCCCAGCCCTTTAACATACTAAGGGGAAGGCCCACTCTGAATATACCTGGGGTCCTGCTCGAAGATGAACTGTGTGCCTTGCCCGTGGTGGACGTCCCAATCCACAATGAGGACCCTGGAAAAGGTTAAGGGCCCCCCCGAGAATTCATCTGCTACTTAGGGAAGCGGGGGTCAATCACCGGGTCAAACCTTGGTGAGCAGACTCCTCAGAAAGCCCATCCCGCCCCCAGCCTCGCGCCCAGCCTCACCGTGGCACATGGTGCTTTTTCTGGGCATAACGGGCGGCAATGGCCACGTTGTTGAACATGCAGTAGCCGTTCATGCTGTCACGCTGGGCATGATGGCCAGGAGGCCTAGGACCAGAGGTACAAACAGGATCAGAGGGGACGGACTCAACGAAGCAGTGAGGGCACTGAACAAAAGCAGAGCTCAGAACAAACTGCTTAAAAAAAAAAGAGCCCACGACCAGTCCCTACGTGCACGTCGGCGCCGTGGTACAAAGAGCGGAGCAGGGACGCGTCTCCCAAATGAGCCGGACCAACGTCCGCTTTCCAGAAATGGCCACGGAACCAGATTCCCTCAGGTGAGGGACAGAGGGATGGGCTGAGGGGAGAACAGGCTTGTTGCACCTTCCACCTCCCCTCCCAGCACCTACCTGACAAGAGCCAGTCCATTTCGGATGTCGCCTCCCATGAGGGCATCCACCAGCCGAAGCAGTGCCCCAGTAGCCAGGAGGGCACAAGGGAACGAGTTCTGTTTCAAGATCGGGGGGTGAAGGAGAAACACAGAAGAAGAAAGCATCAGAAGCAGAGGGGAGATAAGGCGGGGGGGGGGGGGGGCGGGCGGGACGGTGATGAGGGAGACAGAAAAGAAAAAAGAAAAAGAGAGCCAAAACAAGATGAAAGGAAGGGAAGAACAAATGAATAGATTGGGGGGGGGGGGGAGACAGAGAAGGTGGGAGGAGAGAGAAGGAAAAGGCAATCAGTTTCTGGGGTCTGCATTTTTCTATCCCTGCCAATCTCCCAGAAGCACCGAGGTCTAAGGCTGGTGGCTCACCGGGTGCAGGTACACAGAATCATAGGTGTCCGAGAGGGCCCGACACTCCATCTGGGTCATGTCCGGGGTGGACGACATCAGGTCCACGTATTCTTGGCTGGGATTTCACAGAAAGATGGATAAAGGACTCTCCAGATTCCCAAGAAGGAAACCCCCACCCCCACCCCAAGGGGAAAGAAGGGGGCTCAGGACTCAAGTCATTCTGCTCACCTGTGGACAAGCTGCAGCTCCTGGGGAGTGGCTGGCTGTGCCTGTGGGAGGATACAGAAGCAAGGAGCACACGTGGAAGAGAAGTCCTTTAGGGAATGCCCTCTCTGGCCTCGGGGGACTCAGGCCAGAGGAAAACTGGGTCTGGGACCCAGCCCGAGAACCTCGGGTTTGCTGATAATTTGGAAGGGGAGAAAAACCCGGACAGAGGGAGAGGGAAACGGTGAGAGTGCCGGCTTTTCTCACCCAGAGCCCGACTCACCTCAATCGGGATGCAGCGCTCAAGCAGACAGTCCCGGGACAGCTGCTGCTGCACGGCCTGAAGACGTTCTGGGCGTTCCGGAAAACTAAGGAAAAAGAAAAGGCGAAAGATCGAGGGAGTCTGCTTGTGGCTCCCTGCTAAGCGGGCACCCTCTGCTCGGGACCTTTTCCAGGCTCACCTGTCATCCCAGGGGCAGCGGAAGCTGCCCATTCTCTCATCCAGCACCAGGCCTGTCCCCGAGGGGATTTCTGACTCGGCCTCCAGATCCTACGAGAGAACGATAAAGGACTAGGAAAAATGGAAAAGGAGGTGGCCTCCCGAGGAGAGCCTCCTGCCTCCAGGGAGAAAGCAGCCCAATGTGAAGAGGTCCAACAGGGGATTTGAGATCCCTAGTTTCGTGTCCAGAAATCTTAAGTGGGGAATGAGAAAGAAGAGTAAAGTGACCCAGGAGCCCGGATTGAAATTGTGGAGGGAAGGGAAAGAGGTTATTGTTGCTTGGCCCTATTCCTGAAGAGGCCCATGACTTCAGGGAGGGGAGGCCAGGCCGTGGAAGGGAATTGGATCGGGGGGGGGGTGGGCGGCCCGGCAAGGTCACCTGCCTCACTTTCCCCTCCAGAGCCACCTGGGGAAGGTGGCCAGAAAGCACGGGATGACTGCGATGGCCCCCGATGCAGCGGGAGGCCCGGGCCTTCCACAGGTCGGTTAGCCCGAAGCCACGCCCATTCAGAAAAGAAGGCCCGGTGGAGGCGAAAGGAGGCAGAGAATCCCCCCGCCCGCTAGATCCAGGAGGATCTAAAGAAATAGGGAAAGGAGGGGCTGGATCGGGGAGGGGCTTCCCCAGCCGCTGCAGAAATGACGCGATTTTTATTCAGCCTTTTATTCAGATTTTTATTGGGCCTCAAAGCCCAAATGGGGGCGGGGGCCGGGCCCCGGGAGGCCGCCCCCCCCCCACCGGGAGCACGAGGGCGAAGGGAGGGGGTACACTCACTAGGTCCTGCAGGTTGGTCACCAGCTCTTGCTCGGACACTTGACTCAATTTCTTGGCCCGCCCTCTGCGACGGGCCTCAGCCAAGCCGGGGCTGGGCCGAGGGGCCGGGGACCCCTTCCGGCCGCCCCTCTTTTGCCCCTGGGGATGCCACAGACAGTCAATTCGGACGGCGGGGGACAATGGTTCTGGGGGGGGCGTCTCCCCCGCCCCCCTCAAGTCCCTGAGCCCTGCCCTCCTCTGCTTCTCCCGTTGGGGAGCCTCCCAGAAGCCCCCTCCCTCATCGGGCAGAAGGGACCTAAGCCAACAGAACTGACCGTCATCATCCGGGTGCCGGAAGGCGAAGGATTCGAGCCCGGCTTGTCGGGCTGGGATGCCATGGGAGGCTGGGTCTGGCCCACCAGGCGACCTGCCCCGGAGAGACGACGCCGCCGCTGCTCGACTCTCGGCGTTCTCGCGCCCCCGCCCCGCCCTCCGCCCACCCTCCCAACAATCCAAGCGCAGTTCCGTCACATCCCCTCCTCCCCTCCACGGGGGCTACGGGGCTGCTCAGTCCATTTCCCCCTCCCCCCCGGGGGTGGGCCCTCGGCCTCCGACTCGGCCCCGCCCCCTCCCTTTCCCCGCCCTCCTCACTGGGCTCCGGGCGGCCGCCGGCCTCAACGCCTCGGCCCTTCTGCACTCTTGGGGACCCCCCCCTCCCCAAATTCGGACAAGACGAAGGAGCAAAGGCCCAAACCGCCCCCCTCTCCCCCCGCTCAGGCGGGCAGACAACCTCCTCAGCCCGAATCCGCGCGGAGCACGAGCGGCGCGCCGAGCTCGGGTCACGTGCCGCTCGCCCCGTCACACGCCGCGATGGCACCACGTAACGTGCCGGCCGCCCCGGCCCCGCCCCCCCCCCCCCCCCCCCTTTGACCCACCCACGCACAAAAAGCCAGTCTGGGTGGGGGAGCAGCTACAAGTTTATTGTCGTCAAGCCACAGGATAGGGAGAGAGCGGACCCAATCAGAAAGGGCTTAGGGCCGGAGGGGCGGGGCCTAGCGCGGTCTACCGCAGCAGCCGCGGCCTAGGCCAAAGCCAAGGGCGGGGCGGGGCGGACCGCCTCCGCCGCTGCTGCCTCGGTCTTCAGGAGCCCAGGGCCGAGACCACCCCCGCGGCCCCGGGGAAAGGGGCGCCCGTGGCCCCGAGCAGGGGGGCCGCAGCCCCGGGGAAGGGGACCAGGTGCCCCACTGAGGCCATGTGGCCCGAGAGCACCACGGGCCCGAGGCTCGGGTAGAGCGGTTCGGTAGCCAGGTCCCCTGGGCCGGCGGCCGCCACTGCAGCTGCTGCTGCAGTCCCCTGCCCGGCGGCCATCAGGGCCTGACCCACCCGGGCCTTCTTCTTGGCTTTGCCCGACACCTTGCGGTTCCGGGTCTGGATGCCATCTTTGCGCATGGTCAGCGGCCGGTTCACCTGGGGGGGCCGGACAAACCCAGAGGCTCTGGTGCCCCGAAAAGAGGCACCCCCAGAGACTGGGTTTTCTCCCACCGTCCCCCCCCCCAGGCCAGCGGTCCAGAAGGAAGGGGCGAGGTCTTGGAGATTCCCTGGCCCAGTCTCCCCCCCCCCCAGGAAGTCACCCCAGCCCTACCCCCCCCCCCCAAGTCACCGGGGCCCCAGCCCGCCCATCCCTCTGGTGTCACACATCAAATACAGCAAACCGGAAAAGGGGCTTGGGGATCGACCTCAATTTGAAAAAGGGGAAACCCTAAGGCGGGAGCCCTTTCCCATTCCCAGATGAGGAGGGCCGGCCCAACCCAGGAAGGTCCCGGGCCTGGGGGAGGGGGGGGCGGCTTACGTTGTGCAGCTTGTAGTAGAGACCACAAGCGTTACACACGGGCTCCCCGCTGGCGTTGCGCCGCCACAGTGTTGTCGTCGTCGTCTGGCAGTTGGTGCACTGGGTACCTGCGCGCTTACTGACAATCTGAAAAGAGCCCAGGGGCTTGGTGAGGTCCCCGCTGCCCAGCTGCCCCCTTCTCACCTCCCTGGCCCCGAGGTCCACCCTCCTCACCAGGCGCTTCTTGGGCCTTATAAGGGGCCGGTTCTGCCCGTTCATCTTGTGGTACAGGCCACAAGCGTTGCACAGGTAGTGCCCGGTACCGTCTCGACGCCACAACGGGGTGGCCGTCGCTCCACAGTTCACACACTCTCTGGCCTCTGGTTGGGAGGAAAGGCAAGAAATTGGACAGAAAGTGAAAGCTGACCCCAGCTAAGGCCCTGGCCCCTTTTCTTCCCCTTGGGCATCCCTCCGGTCCCCAGCCCGGGTCCTCACCACAGGGAGACAGGGGAAGCGCCCCACGTAGCTTGGGAGAATAGGCGCTACCTCCACCTGCCACTGCGAGGGGGCTTCCGCCAGGAGAGAAGAAGGCAGCAGTGGTGAAGTCAGGAGGACTGGCTGCCACATAGTGGGAGGGCCCCACGGCTGCTGGGACACCCAGGGTGAGCAGGTCTGGACTCATGCGCTCTGTCTTCAAGGTCTCCAGGAAGCTCCTCGGGCTCCCTTTCACATCAGGGCCCTCGGGAGCTGGCTGTGGAGAGGCCTCTCGAACAGCAGGGGCCAGGGCTGAGGCCGGGTACAGCCCTGCCTTCCCGTAGGCCCAACCCGCGGCCGCGTAGGGGGCTCCCCCAAGTCCTCCATCCATCCAGTTGAGAATTGGGTACACTTGGCATACTGTAAGGAGAGGGAATGGAAGGGCGTGACAGTCAGGCCCCAGGGCCCTAATTTCTCATTGGGGTTCCCCAGAAGGCCGGCATATGGGAGACAGAGTGCTCACAAGCGGGGACTCCCGGCTTCAAGGCTCTTTCCCCATTCACTGTCTCTGGGGGTCCTCTGCCGGTCTAGGACCCCCAGTGACAGTTG
This sequence comes from Myrmecobius fasciatus, assembly GCA_023553655.1. NCBI lineage: Eukaryota > Metazoa > Chordata > Mammalia > Dasyuromorphia > Myrmecobiidae > Myrmecobius > Myrmecobius fasciatus. The sequence goes on along the minus strand of JAJPUD010018409.1, from coordinate 9,963 downwards.
CCCCCCCCATTTGACTTCCGAGTCCCGGCACGACTGCCGGGCAGGGTAGGGACACCCAGATCCAACACACTGCACGCTGCCGGGCAGACGGAAAGCCTCCGGGGGGGAGGGGGGGGAGAAGGGCGGATGAACTCAGCCGCCCCTTGAGAAACGTTCGGCGGCTAAGTGGCGTGCGCCTTTGCCCGGTTCCCCGAACTTCCCGTCCCCCGATCCTGATTCCCTTCGGCAGCTCCTCCAGACAGCCTTTCTGCTCAAGCATCTCCCTTGGGATCCAGCCTCAGCCCCCACCCCAAGGGAGGCTTTCCTCTCCTACTTTACTGAGCTTTCTAAGCACCCCTTTGATCTGGGAGGAGAAGCTGTGGTAGGGAGGCAGGTGCCAAGACCTGAAGCTACAGAACCCGGGGGCCAGTCAGAATCATTCCAGGCTTTTTGTTTGGAGTTTTCTTTTCCCGGCGGGGGGGGGGGGGGAAGAAAATAAAAAACTCCTTAACTGAAAAAAAGAAAACACAGTAGTTACAAGATTCCCCCCAAACGGTTGCTGCTTCCATTCCCTTCCGACCCCTTAGCCCCTGCCATCTGCCTGCCAGCCATTGCTAGTTCTCTAGCTCCTCGGGGTCCCGGAGCCCCTTTTCAGGGGGGTCCAGCAAAGCAAAACACGTCTACAAGAATACTGAGACGTTTTAATTCTCAGAAGGAAAGTTCCAACAGAGGCTGTATCAAAGGCCGTCCTTGGCCCAGCCCCGGCTCCTTTTAAGAGTGTGTGGCACCCGAAAGCTTGGCGCTGGCTCTCTGTGCTCGACGGTCTGTACCCCGACTGCTGTTTCTCGGGCCTCGAGACCTCTCGGCAGTTTTGGGAAATTATCTCCCACCCCTCACTCGTGGATGTTCCCCCTAGCTGATTTCCTTCTCGGTCTCCTTTATTTGCTCACTCCCCCTCCCCTGAAGCCCTGGCCCCAGACCCTTTTCTCTCCTGGCTTGCCCCCCCCCCCCAAGTGATCTCATTCACTTCCTGGCTACGTTAACCCACGGGCAGCTGCCTCCCAGATGCAGCGCCCCCCCACCCCCGGCCAGAACTGCTCTCCTGGCCCCCTACTTCCAATCACTTGCACGTCTCCTCAGGGTCAGCGTGGGCAAAACAGAACTCATGGGCTTCTGCCCTGCAAGCTTTCTTCTGCCCTCCGAGGGTACTCTCGAGTCTCCAAAGCCAAGGAAGGTTCAGGGTGTCTGCCTCCTCCTCCACACTGACTTCTCTGGCCTTCCTCTCGGAGCCAGGCAGGTGCCAGGGGGAGCTGGACCTCCCTTCCCACGTCCACGTGGCCAGAGCTTTGATTTTTGCTGCCGTTAACACTTTTCACTCAGGGCCCTTACCCCCACAGCCTTCTCCTGGGTCTCCCTGCCTCCCCCCTGGCCTTCCTCCAGCCCTCCCTACCGGCCTGACCTTGCGGCTCCCTGCTCCAGAGGCAAATTGCTAAGGCGGGCCTTAAAAACCCTGCCCGCCTGCACTCAGCTTTTCTGTATTGATTTGTAACGTGACCCCCCCCCCTTCCCGAGATCTGCCCTTCATGCACACCAGGCTATCCCGGTTGGCACTGCCCCCGGGCTCGGCTCGGGAACATCCTTGCCCACTGAACAAAAGCTTGCCTACTGCTGAGCTGACCTGGTCGGGGAGGGGGGGAAGAGGAAGGGTGGTCCATGCCATATGTGGAAGAGCGGGGCCGGCTGCTGACAGGGAAGGGAAGGAGCGTTTCTATGGCGCCTACTGTGCGCCGGGCACGGCATCGAATGCTCGTAGAATCACACGATGTGATCCGTCAGCGGACATCACCAGTACCACCCCTCACCCACAGGGGCAGAGAAGATGGCAGCCCAAAGCCCCCCTCCTCCCCCCCCCTGGATACCTGGTGAGTGTCTGTAAGCGTCGGCAGCCGGCCCCCGATGGTAGTAGGGCAGCGTGGCGGCAGCGTCGCCGGCGTCGGCCCCCTCGGGCCCGGAGAAGAAGAGTCCCGGCTCTTCGGTGGTGCTGACGGAGGCCGACGGGGACAGCAAAGTAGGCTCAGTGAAAGAGGCCAGGGCCTCTGGCTCCCCCAGGCCGGGCGGGAAATCCATGGGGGCTCCCCGACGGTTGCGGCAGAAGCAGTGTCACTGGTGCCTCCCTGGGGGGGGGGGGGCAGGACCGTCAGCTCCAAGAGACCTTCCTAAGCGCGGTCCTCGGTCCGGGCCCCTACCCCAACTAAGTGGGCCTCCGTGGGCCCAGAGCCCCGGGCTGCCCACCCAGGACGGGCTCGCCTGTGGGGGTCCGTGCACGGCCACGTACATGTTACACACGTTCGGATATGGACGCTCTAAATATACACGTGCACAACGGGAATCAAGATCATATGTGTACATTATACAGGTAACGCACATGCGGACACACGTATGCTTGGGCAGGCGGGGGCCCAAGAGCGGGGGCAGAGAACAGAAAGGGGGTGGACGGGGAAGGAGGCTTCTTCTTCCCCAGCCCTCCCCACTCTCCCCCCCCCCAGCCATTTTTCTTTTCTCGTACCCTCCAGGCCCAGAGTGGGAGCTCCTTCTGTACCCTCCAGCCAGCCCTCCCCCAGTTATCACCCCACGGCAGAGATAACCCTTATCTCAGGACTGGGGGATATGAAAGCCTCTTATCAGCAGCCCGGGGCTAGTGTGTTCCCAGCAGGCTCGGGGGACTCCAGGCAGCCAGCTCCCAGCCCAGCCGGGCGGCCGGCTCCCTGCCCAGCTTGGCCCAGGCCAGCCAGGTATGGTCCACCCCTACACGATGGCTTTTCATTTGGAGGAGTTGGGGGGACCGGATTGGAGGGGATTTTTTCAGAGGAAATCAGAGCTGAGGACCCTCAGCCAGGGCAGGATCGGAGACGGGGCTCGGGGGCCTTTGGGGGTCGGTCAGATCAGGCCCCTGGATGATGCAATTTGGAGGGGATGAGGTACAGAGCCAAAAGAGGGATGAGAGAAGGGATCGGAAGGCCCGGGAGATAGAATTCAGGGAGAGAAACGAGAGTTGGAGGAGGGACCCAGGTGGGAGTTCAAGCCCCTCAAGTATGGCTCGGGGAGGGGGGGGTGACTCAGAGGCGCAGCATTAGGGGCTTTGGGAGGACGAGACGGGGCCGAAGCCCTCCCCAAACGGGCGGCTGCAGGGCTCGGGGGCACTGACCTGAGCAGGTGTTTAGGCCGAGGGAGGGGGGGCAGTCTCTCTTGGATCTCCTCAGGGTCCAGGCTGCGACCAAGACAACAGTGTCTCCCTCCCTCACACCCCCCTCCTGCTGTGGCTACAGGCGGGGCCAGGGGGTGGGGGGGGAGAAGGGGCCCAGCCTTGGGACCGCCCCCTGCTGGCACCAGTGCCCGAGCATGGCTTAGATGGCCGGGGGCACCTTCCTCACCCGCCCATCCCGGGCCTCCCCCACCAGCCCACAGCGTCCTCCATCTGCCGGGGCTCCTGCTCCCTGCGCTCTGCCCCACCTTTCTGTGCAGGTCTCTCAGAGGCTCAGTTGCCATTGGCTTGGGACGGTGGCCCTCCAGGCCCGGGGCCGGGCCGGGCTCTTTCCTCTCCCCTCTCGGGGCCGTGGGGCTGGCCGGTGTCTAGTTCCTCGTAGTCCTGGAGCTTATGTGTACCTCCGTTTCTCCCTCTGTCACTCCTGCTCTGCCTTAGGTTTTTCAGTTGGGGGGGGGGGCTCACATTAGGTCCTGGCAAGAAGGCCTATGACACACTGGGGTAGATGCCCAAACTAAGATGTCGGGGAGGATGAGGGACACCCTTCCCCCTCCCCCCTCCCCCCCCCCACTTACACCAGCTCCCTGCTGGGCCAAGGCTGGGGCCTGCTGATAAGTCTTATCAGATGGAGGGCCGGACCTCGGCTGTTGGGGTTGAGGCAACTAGCAGCCCCACAGGAGGTTGGGGGAAAGAGAGCGGATACTGGGGCCTCCCCGGCCCCGTCTATAGCCCTCACCCTCTGCGTGACAGGGCGATTCATTCATCTTTCTCTCTCTCCCCCCCCCGGGGCCTCCCCCCCCCCAATAGTGACACCTTGGTCCCTGCGCTCTGAGGGCAGAGAGCAGGGCAGGTGGGAATCATCCAGCCCAAGTCCCATCTGGGAAAACTGAGGCCTTCTTCCCATTTCCCAGTCACTCTGAATATTCCCACTGACCCTGCCTTTGGAGTCCAATGTAGTGTTTATTACAGTTATTAGGGAAACTGAGGCACAGCCAAGGTTAGAAGTCTGTTCTCCTGAACCTCCAGAGGGAGGGAAGCCGGACGCCTGAGTCCCCTCCCACCCTGGCCGCAGGAAGGCCAGGGGGAGCAGCTGGGAGTGCCCAGATAAGGCAATCTCTTGGGGCCAGGCAGAGCTGGGTGGAGGCCAGGGCAGTGGGAGGCTCATCCCTCCGGGAGGTAGGGCCGAATCAGCTCCGGATCTGGCAACGACTCAGCCAGGGGCTGCTCTACCCTGAAGTCGTGGACATGAGGAGGGCCCGGTCGGGCCTTGGGGCCGGGCCCCCCCCCCCCACGCTGTGGAATGGGCAGCTCTGAGGGGTGGGCTGGCAGCGGGGCTCTGAAGAAGTACTCATGTAGCAGGGCCTGTGGGGATGTGGGGGGAGTGAGAAGGGGTGGCCCCGGGCCAGCCCGGTCCTGTCTCACCCCTGTATCCCTGCCTTCATCCCTCATCAACTCCCCAGTGGGCGCCGCTTCCTCTGCCTTCAAAGAAAGGGTTGGCCGAATTCGCTCGACACCAAAAAAACTGGGGGTGGGGGTGGGGGGTGGCGACAGTGGCGGGGGGGGGGGAGAAACGGTTCCCCTTTGAGACCTGTGGCAAGCCGGCAGATTTTTATCAGGCCCCGGGCTCAGTTAGAGAAACCAGGGCACCGTGTTCCCCCAAGGCGGCCGGCCGCAGGCCGGGCTCCTCTGGGCATTGAAGCGGGCCCCCACTGACTTAAGTGAAGGAGACGTGCAAACGTTTGGCCAGTAAGCGATTTTTATCTGTTCGGTAAAGCAGGCCCCCTAAGGGGGGGGGAACGGGGTCCCAGCAGACGCCAACTGGGACCTTAGTCAAGGACTGCTGAAAGCAACCCCAGTCCTAGCTGTTCCGTAAAGCAGGTCCACTAAGGCCCCCCCGAGCCTGGCGGGCCTCTGGGCGGTCTGCTCGGAGGTACCTTCTTTAAGTACGCCGAGGCGCGCCGGCCCTCTAGAGTGGCCAGTGGCCTCCGAGACTGAGGGACTTGCCTCGGGGCACCCAGCTGGTCCTAATGAGAGGCGGGATTTGAACCCAGGGCTCCGGACCGCTGAGCCCAGGGCCCTTGCCATGTTTCAAAGCAGATCCGCTCGTGCCTCTCATGGGATCGTCTGTCAGTTCTGAGCCTCTGCTAAGATGCTATTTCCTCACCCTAAATCCAGAAGCATACTCTTCCTCTTCTGATCTCAAAGCACCTGTGACCTCCTCTTTCCAGATGTGATGTGCCAACCTGCTGGGGCCTCGGGTCACGTTCCTTGGCCAGGGGAAGGGGAATCCTTAACTCCGGAGGGCCGAGCTGGCCCCCTGCCTCGCTCGCCTTCCCATCACCACCAAGTCACTCCCAGCAAAGTAGCTTTCTAAAGGACGCGCTGGGCTCGTGTGGGTGGCGGGGGGGGGGACCAACTTATTCCCCAGAATAAGTCACACAGGAAGGAGCAGGAGGCCAGGGCGGAGCCCGTGCCCGCCGGGCTGGAGTTGGGCGGGGGTCCAACAGTTCTGTTCCTTATCTCCACCCCCCCCCCAGCAGTAGTAACAGAAAGTATCCCATGGCAGCAGGTGGCCCCGTGGGCAGCTCTGTGCTTCCTCCCCCGGCCCTGGCCTTGGCTGGCCCTTGGCAGCCTCTCTCTCGACCCTTCCTGCCCACTGACCTCCAGGCCCTTCACCCCTCGCCCTGTTCACACTGGGCCCCCTCCTGTGCTTCTTCTCAGCTCTTAGTTCTCAAGTTCGGTGCCCGCTACTGTCTGACCTCTGAGCTCTCTGCTTACCCCTGGCACAGCCGTGCCCACGGGGGGGGCTGCCCCAAGGACCCGTCTTCCCACTCCCACTGGGCCTTCACCATAACTACCAGCTCCTCCCTTCTCTCGCTCCCTTCTCAGCTGAGAAAACTCAAGGCCGTCTTAGGGGAGTTCCCATGGTTCTCCACGTCTCCTTCCCCACTCCGCTTCAGGGAAGTCCCATGGAATCGCTCCTTCCAGACCCCCACCCGCCCCGGGGATCTCTGAACTCCAAAGGCCACAAGCTCTGCTGCTCCCCCCCACCCCGGCTCTCAGTCCCCCACAATCAGACTCTCAGTGGCCCTCTCTGGCTCCTTTGCCACCCCCTGACCGGGGCTGCTCCCATGGGGTGGGGCTCGTACACGGTAGGGACTTATTGACCATTTGGCCACATGTGACTCCCGAATCCCTGACCTCTCTGGCCCCCCAGTCAGATGGCACACCATCAGTTCTTGGCTGGCTAGCTCCTCCCCAATGTCCCTTGTGCGTCTCAAAGTCCCGGCGGAGCAGGCCCGGTCCCCTCCGGGCCAGCTGGGCGCAAACCCCCGCCTCTGGGTCCTTCTCTTGGGCCGTGGCCACTGGCCTCGGCTCCACAGGGGGCTCCCTTCCTCTAGTCTTTCCGCCCGGCCCACGTCACTCAGAGGCGGCGTTTGGGGTGCCGCAAACTCCCTAGCAGGTCTGGGTGCTGCTCCCTGAACTCGGTCTCCTTCTCCTACCCAGGATCCCTCAGGGCTGCAGGGAGCCCCAGCTCTTTGTACTTCCTGACCTCTCTGGGCCGCTAGGTGGCGCTAGACCGGCTAGACCAGTGGCCTGGGGATCTGCAAGACTCAGCGTGGTGAGTTCAAATCCAACCTTGGACCCTTACTATCTGTGTGACCCTAGGCAAGTCACTTCACCCTGTTTGCCTCAGTTCCCTCATCTGTAAAAGGAGCTGGAGAAGGAAACGGCTGACCACTTTGAGGTCTCTGCCAAGAAAACCCCCAGTGGGGCCACGAAATGTGACCAAAAAAACAACTGCGTGATAACAACTGCCTGATGTGTGTTGTGTGGCGGGGGGTGTGGGGGGAGGGAAGGGGGGAGTCAGCTCCCCAACGGCCTAGCTCATTTGTATCCCTACGACAGGCCTGGGGGCCCGGGCTGTATCTGGCCGGAGATGGGGGGGGGGAGCTGGCCCATCTTAAGCATAGGCTCCCTGAGGAAGAAGTCGGGCCCACTTCCTCTTAGTCCCCGGAGGTGCACCCGGGAGAGGGGAGGGGGATACCTGGTTGGCCTGGATCCGACTTCGAGGGGGGTAGACGAGAAAGCGACTGAGGAGCTGGAGGGCTTCGGAGGAGGCGTCGGGGAGCACCTCACGCAGGGGCAGGGGCAGCTGCTCCTTGAACAAGATCTTGTTGTAATCCGGGAGCTCGGTGATCCCCTGGGGAAGGACCAGAGGGATTATGGGGCTTCGACAACGACCTGGCGGAAGCCCTCTCCCGCTCCCCTGCTACTCACCGGCCACACCTGGGGGCTGGGGGTCCCAAGGACCCGGAGGACACAGCACAGCTGTTCGATGTCATTCTCCCCGGGGAAGAGAGGGGAGTTGTTCAGGAGCTCCCCGAAGATGCAGCCCACGGCCCTGCGGACGAGAGTAGACGCGCCGGTGGGCCGCCAGCCAGCCGCCACCTCCCGGCCTCCGCTACGGCCCGCTCCGGGCCCCCTCCCTCTTGCCCCACACACTAGCGCCTTACCATAGGTCCACACCCTCGTCGTACTTCTTGGCGCCGTACAGAAGTTCTGGAGCCCGATACCACCTGCGGCCAAGCGAGGAAACGTCGTCAGCGGGTGAGAAGGGGGAAAGGCAGCTGCCCTGAGGGGGCCGGAGAAGCGCGCCGACAAACGCCTCCTACCCCAAAGCCCCCAACTGATGCCGCCCCCCCCCCTCCCCACTCGCTCACACCCGCCCCTCCTGCCAGGCTTAGGCGTGTACCTCGTGGCCACCTGGTGGCTATAAAGTCGGTCGCCCTTGTGGGAGAAAACGCGCGCTAGGCCAAAGTCGGCGATCTTCAGCTGGCCCGAGGAGCTGAGGAGCAGGTTGGCTGGCTTTAGGTCCTGGGGAAGGAAGAAGGAAAGAAAGAGAGGAAAGAAGGAGGGAGGGAGGGAGGGAGGGAGGGAGGAGGAAAGAAAGAGAGGAAGCGAGGAAGGAGGAAGGAAAGAGAGGAAGCAAGGAAGAAGGGAGGGAGAAAGGAAACAAGGAAGGAAGAAGTCTAAGGCCCAACATCCAGTCCCCTTGCCAAGGCTCAACTGAGCCCCCCGCCCCCGGCCCCGCCCACCCCTAGCCCAGAACCCCCCAAAAAAGACTTGGGCACTGGCCCTCTGGGTATCCATACCCGGTGTACAATGTTGTTGGCGTGGCAGAAGGCTACACCCTTGAGCAGCATTTGCATGTACGCTTTAACCTGAGCTGGGGCCAGAGGCCGCTTCCCATGCCGGATGACCTCAGACAGGTCAGAGAGCATGAACTCAAAAGCCAGGACGAAGCCTGCTCCATGCGGGAACACAGCCTTCAACTTCACCACCTGTGGGTGCCAGGGACACCTGATAAGGGCACTTAGAGAGTTTTATGGAAGGCAGGAAATCAAGGCCGAAGGGATCGCTACGCCCCGAGCCCGCCTGCCACCAGACTTCTCTTATTATCTTTGGGAAACCGAGGCCTGAGGCGTTGCCGGGTCATCCGGCCAAACCTGAGCCCAGACTTGTTTCCTAGGCTCGGGGAAAGCATGAGGCTTGAAGGTGCTTCAAGACTGCCCAGCCTGGGCCTCCATCAAAGGGCGCTCACGGCCCAGCGTCCACGGAATCGTCTCACGGGACGAGAAGCAAAGGCATCAAATGCCCCCGGCTTCACGGGATGAAAGCAAGGGAGCTCCGCGGGTGCTCAGGGCTAAGGGCAACTGAGGCAAAGCCGCTAACAGATGGGCACATCGAAGCCCCCTGCAGCTGGGCCCCGCTGTACACAGAGTGCCAGCCTCGGGCACCTACTGGCCGGGTGAGCCCGGTGAGGCCCTTCGGGCTGTCAAACGAGACTGGTCCAACCTCCGAGGATGCTCGGGAGGATCCCGTGATTGGGAAGCGCTTACTTAGCGCAGCGCCTCGCGCCCGCTGCCTGGTATTCGCAGGCTCTTAATAAATGCTTGTTCTCTGCCCCTGTCCACCTCCGCCCACCACCAACGTGTAAACGTTGCTTCAATTTATAGTTTGGGAGAAACCGGAGCAAAGCAAAAGGCGGCCAGTCAGTCAACAAGCATTTCTTAAGGGCCTACTCTGCGCCGAGTGCAGGGGACGTAAAGAGAGGCAGATCAAAGTCCCTGCCCTTGACGGGAATGAAGAAATACAGGGGAGGCGGCAGGCAAGGAAGGAAAAGCAGGCGGGCAAGGAAAGGCCTCTCGTGCTCTTAGTGGCGAAGGCCCAAAGCCTGGAGGCCACGGAACGGCATAAACGCCAACCAGAAGACTACGCTTCAGGTAAGCCCAGAGCCCCAGAGAGACGATGACGGCGCTCTGGCTTGGAGACGTCCAGAAGCCACTGGGCGATGGCTGCCAACGGCTGGGGACATCTGACAATGAGTCGCCAAGAGATGGTCACTGAACCTGTGAATGCCGGTAAGCTCATCAAGGGTCGGACAAGAGGGTTCAGGACAGAGCTTGGCTTGTCACCCGTGGAGAGTGGGCCACTAGGTAGCTCGGAGGAGGGGGCGCAGGGCCCCAGGCAAAAAGACCTGAATTCGAATCCAGCCTCAGACACAGGTGACGTCAGGCAAGTCACGTCATTTCTGTCTGCCTCGGCTTCCTCAAATGAACAATGAGGATAGAGAGCACCTCCCTCAAGTGAGATCGTATTTGGGAAGTGCTTAGTCCACGGCCTGGCACATAGTAGGGGCCATATTAATACTGGTGATG